>JAECUM010004518.1:0-147565 GCA_016617855.1 Megalonaias nervosa
GCTCATCAGTGAAAAGAACAATGACGCTGGAGCAATTATGACGCAGGAAGCTGAGTAAACATCAACAAAAAAGAACAGTCGCTTTTCTGTACGACACTAAAGTTAGTGTTTGTGTTCATAGGAAGGTGTGTGGCACAGATGTTGCTTAAAGCTGCCTTCTAACCAGCGGCGCAGGTGTTGTTGAGTTATTTCAGCAACCCATCACATGGGATCAATGACTACTTGATCTGAAAGATATACAAAAAGTAGAACTCACGAAAGAGAGATTCACATGAACATGCATTGCAATAGAAGTTAGTGTTATTCATAAACATCATCATCATCATCATCATCATCATCATCATCTGTAACTGTATTATATTCAACGTCATTGTTGCTGTTTTATCATCAGTGCTCATAAGATAATCACCAAACTATAAGATCATCAAAAATAATACGAAAACTCACGTAGCATAATTGTGTAGTAAATTATGGTCTACCGTAGATTTCATGTCTGAGATACAAAATTTTTCAGTTGTACATTATACGTCCAAGTTCCTCTGTTAAGGTGATCTTAGTCAAAGGATGAAATGAGAAACAAGTTCTACTCGAGTACATTAACATTCTCTCTTGGATTCAAATAACGCTACTTGACAACATCGTGAAAGACGCTGGAGAATATATTATAATTATTATAGGTTTTAATTACTGAGCCTAATTCACGATTGCCCTTCAAGGTTCATATATATTTTACCTCCTTGCGGTAATAATGTGACGCCATCCAGTAAAATCATGTAGGCCCTAATTCTTAAGTAAAAGTGACATAATCATTCCAACTGATACGGATATCTGTAGTATATATTAATTTATAATATAGTTTTATTTATGTTATTTTGGTTGATGACATTTATATTTTACTTCTTTTAGTTCAGCGGCTGGTTTGTGCTCTACTAAATGTGCATGTACAATGCGTCTAAAGTTTCATTCATTAATCCAGGTCAAGTCAACAACTAATTCGGTCAAGTACGCAACACATTAATTAGAATGGAGGTCACTAAAGTATGATACTTGGACTGGATTTGTCCTGTATAAATGCTATTAACGTCCTAGTTGTTGACTGGCTCAATAATTTGAGAAGATCAGATATTGACTGTTTAATTAGTTCACAATCTAATATTTTAAATGTTTGCGAATTTTTGTAGAGATTCGGATTTTGTTGATTTGGTACGCACATAGAGACAATGTAAGAAAATTAAATCATCACATTATGATTCTTCATTTCATATGACAGTTTTGAAAGAGTAATGAGAGGAAATAGTGATTTATTTATATGTTCGTTGGACTCACTGAATGGAAACATTTATTTTAAAACGACAGTATTTTGAGGATTATGTGACATTATTCAAGGATTTGAACATTTTAAATAATGCAGTTGGATTATGTGAAACTTTCAAGGACTTCAGTAAAATTTTATTTTCACGGGATTATCTTGAAGTAAAAACTCATTTGCAGGTTAAGGGGGTCTTCTTGTGACCATTACTTTGCAAGGATGGAAACTGAATTTAATCCATTTTCAACCAAAGCCTTGGATTTTACTGCATATACTGTCATCAAGGCGGACACCTTTTGCATCCTGTCAGTCCGTTTCTTCTTTGCAAAAACATTCAAACAAGTGCATAAAAACACCGGCTATTAGCAGGCAGTATAGCAGGCGGCGGCGGCGATAAGGCAGTGCGGTTAAGGCGTTGGCAGCGTTAAGGGCAGGCGCGCGGCGGCGCATATAAGGCGCGCGCTGGCGCGCGCGTTATGATGAGCAAGCTCGGCATGACAAATTAATCGCAAATAGATAAATTGTATACCTCGATTCAAACAGGGGATCAAAAAAGTCGATACCTATGATGTTATTGTTTTACAGGAGTGTACCAGAGCGTATCGTTTGTTTATCAGATTCAGTTAACATTACGGAGCCTTCGATTATGCAAATATTGTAAAATCTGAAATTTTCACTACATCCAGCATTTATGGTTCGGACCACGTCGTCTTTGGATGTCAGAGGTGTTACACAAAGAAACGGAGAAAGGATTAAATGATTTCTGAATTTCGTTGTAATTAAAATTATAACAAAGCATAGCCAATACGCTAATCTAAAGCTGGGAATTGCACATCCATTATGTTCAAGTGACAAATTTAACTAGTATCTGGAAAAATATGGCGAAGCATCATTAAAGCAAATAATTTCATTAATTTCTGGCCTATTCTGAATAAGTTCTTGAATTAAACTGTCCTGCCACGTTCATGCTTTCATCTTAGCGGTATCAAAGAAAAGAGATATAGCCCTGGCGTTTGAAAATTTATAAAAAGGACAGAATGGGATTTGTTATAGAAATAAAGTTCGTAAAATTTCGATTTTGTTTTGAAATATGTTGAAGAAAATATATTGACATTCGGAGCCTATCATAATTGTGACGCCTGTATCGTCTTAAGTAACAGAAAAAGTGACACAAGAAGTTTTGTACAATTCAGCAAGTAATTTATACCCCTAGAATACAAAGTGAAAATTTAAAAGAATCTTACAGTGTTCTGAATGATTTCCAGGATTTGAATGTGCTGACGTACCAATAGCCTTGAATCTGACGACGTGCCAACAATCTTGATGTATCACAATTTTATAGTCCAGAACGTCTTTGAATGAATTCACACTAATCCCAAATTTGTGTTTTAGTCCAAATGCCAAAGAGCGCTTCTAAGTCCAATGAATAATATATATAAATATTTGCTATCAAATTATAACTGAACTATAAAAAAATTGGTTATATTAAGGTTGATGATAAAATGAGAATTGATAATTCTATTGATCACAACCCTGATATAAGAGCCTAAGATACAATGAGAGGACCAAGACATGGTCAGGTCCAAAAAATATAAAGTACTTCTCTACATATGAAAGTGCATCTTTAATCAGATTATCATTTCTCCTAACGTGCCTAATGTCAAGTGTTGTATTCCGGCAACATCAAACTCCCCCGCAACAATCTTTCTGCTTTTCATTTTGTTAATGAAAGTAAGAAGGCTGTGATCACTAAATACAATAATCGGAGGAGGAACTGAACTAAAATACACTTCAAAGTTTTGCAAAGCCAGTCTCAAAGCAAAATATTCCTTCTCGATGGTGGAATACTTTCTCTGGTGCTTATTTTTTTTTTTTTTAGAGAAATAGCACAATGGATAATCGATATAATTTTTTTCTTTTGAGTCAATACGCCACCAACCCCAACGTCACTTGCATCAACATACATGTTTAAATTATTGACTGAAAAATATGGAGGTGAAAGAACTGGTGTGCACTTACGTGTAACCTTTAATTTATCAAAAGGATCCTGACGTTTTTCCGACCACTGAATCTTGGATTTCCTCCTCAACAATCTGGTCAGAAGTTCAGCAATTTTGGAGAAATTTGACCAAAATTCCCTATCATATCCAGATATATACAAAACATCGCATCATTTACTTTCTTCTGAGAGGCACTGGAAATTCAGAGATAGCCTTGACCTTAACTTCTATTGGTTTGACTTGACCGTGACCAACAATATGTCCTGAAAACATAAGCACGACACAACTCACTTTTACTTAAATTAATTGTCAAATTTGCTTCACAGAGTCTATCAAAGAATTTTCAAATAGTTTCAAAATGAATTTTTAAAGTATTTTTGTAGCTGATAACTTCATCACAATTAACTTGACCAGATGTTATCATGTTCATTAAACACTGGAGTTGCAAATGCTGAAGTTTTGTTTGTTCTTTCCATGTGTGGTATTTGCCAGAATCCTTTGAAAAAGTCACACTTGATCACATATTTTGCATTTCCATTTTGTCAGTGCAGTAATCGATTCTTGGAATTGGAAAAGAATCTAATTTGGTGATACTGTTGACTTTTCTATACTCAGTACGCTGAAATTATTATCTGGTTTTGGCAAAATACACGGTGAACTCCATTTACGTTAACATGCTATAATGAACTCTTTCTCCAGCAAGTAATGAATTTCTTTTTTTCAGACATTTCTACTTGAGAAGATTCATCCTGTAAGGATGCTGTTTCAGAGGTCTACAACCTACTATAGATTTTAATCGTTCGTGTTGGATCATCTGGAAACAAGTGCTCATATTCACATAATATATGGTTTAGTTCACTCTTTTCTTGTAGCCCCAGCTGTGAATGTTTCTGGTCCTGATCGAGTAGTATTTATCAGTACCGAAGATTGATCAAACCAAAGTGACTATAGTCAGAATGCATGCCAACGTTTAAATCCTCATTGTGTAGGAAAGGTACAACAACACTGACTAACTGATTAACACAGCTATCTATATTGTCATACTCCGTCAACATATTTGTATGGCAAAGTGGTTCCAGCTTCCTTCTGCAATGAGTGTTATTGACATAATATAAATCACTTACTTTCTTTTCAATTGGATAAGGACTATAATATATAGTCCAAAACGGATTTTGATGTAAGGGAAAGAGAACCATTACTCACTAGGCTGAAAACGCTTCTTTGGTATTCTAGTCATATCATAATTTATATTCTTCAATTATTAGAGTGAAAATTTGTTCTTGCTACTAAACAGCGTATGATAACTTGAAATAGTTTAGAAGATTAATCTCATAGTCATCATTTGAAAGCAGTTTTTCTCTTTTAATAACATCAGTGGTCCACAGACTGGTTGAAAAGGACTAAAATCTAATGATTCTTGAACCATTTTCCATAATATCAAACTCAAGTAAACGAAACCCTCATCCCAATCATTTGCTGTACCAAATCAGTATGTCCGAATCATTTTGTTCAACGTTTACTGAGATCTTTCTAAAGTCCCTTGACTTTCAGGGTGATAGGCAGAAAATTAAAACTGTTTAATGCCTACTTCATGCATAACTAACTAGAAAACTTTAGATATAAAAGTTGACCCTTGATCAGAATGGACAGATGTGGGAGGGCCCTGAATTGCAAAAAAAGTATTGCCTCTAGAAATTTATGGTCCACAAATACTGGTTGCCAAACTTGGTGTTAGGTACGGGACCGACACAGCTACCATTGTTCTGCTAAATGGTTCGTCAAATGCAGGAAAAAGTTGTACATGAGCCTTAGGTATCTTCAGACTGGGTTTTCCGACCATTTGACAATACAAGATTTTACAGTACTGAGAAACATGGCTTTCAATTTTTGGGCAATAAAAGTGACTCAAGATCTTGTGATAAGTATTATTGATCCCTAAATGACCATCCAAAGTTGTTTAATGGGCCAGACTAAGAATTACCTGTCGATCTGACTCCGGAACAAACCGTTGGAAGCTCACTGACCATTCGTCTCCAGCGGGTATGTTAACAGGTCTATATTTTCCCTTTTTTCACAAAATAACAACTTGTTCTTTAATAGCTCTCAGATTAGAATGAAGAACATTAGTAGCGAAGGAGGATAACTGTGATCAATGTCTCTTGATTGATTAATACTACCAGTAAAGTGTCCTCATCAAAAGACTGACCAATAAAAGTATTCGCTAAAGAAACAATCTCCTAATCATCAACATTATCAAGAGCTCATTCTACCATCGCTCTAGTAATTACAGAAACAGGGTATAAATAAGGGATTTTATTTTCAATAGGTTCGACCTTTTGATTCAAACAAGACCTGTCGGTTACACGTGGATTAACCACAACCTGATCTCTAACTAGATCATTGCCTATTAATATATGAAAGAACTCAATATGTATAAAGAAGAGTCTGTTCCAACAGTCGCGTGTCCTGAGACTAGGTCGGATGCCAAATTGGCACAATGGAGAGGAACATTAACAAAGCTCTATCCCTGAATAAGAACACTTTCACTTGAACAAGACCTCTGAGACAAAGGCAAGGTAACTGGTAAGAAAAGATTCAGAGAAGCTCCTACGTCCCGTAATATTTTAATAGGATAGGTTTCGTAGAATCACCAATTAGTGATATAGAATGGCTCATAATTCTCCATAATAAAATCAGACCATGGTTTGTTTGACCCAACCAATGTATAGCTTTTAATAACAATCCGTGACCTTGACGTCTTTGAAATAAAAGCATTTGAACAGTTCTGTCATTATTTTGTTGTTTAGTTTTCAACCTGTAGCAATCAGAAATAACGTGCCCTTTCTTGTCGCAATAACTGAACGTAGGAAGAGGTAAGGATTTCTGATTAGTTTTATCAGATGTTTGATTCCTAACAGTTTGAGATTTAGAAGTACTCGTATCAGACTGAGATGAGTATTTACGAAAACACCGATGAGAGGAACACTTATTGACAAATGAAACTGTGTGGGTCAATGAATAACAGTCAGCTGAACCAGCAGCATTTTCCAAAGTTTACACCATTTGCTGATCAAGGTAGATCTCTGAACGCAGTTCTTGAACTCTTCAACCAACAAGAGCTTTCTGAGGTTATCGTAATCTTGAACAACCTTCTTGTTTGAGCACCAACTATATAATTGTAATTCTTTTTCTCTTGCAAATTTTACATAGGTTTGTCCAGTTTCATTTCTACAATTCCTATGCTTCAGATACCAATTCATAGCCTTTTCAGACATATTCTTTAACCATATCATAATCAGCAATTTGTTGTACCGACAGTACAGAGTACACCACACGAGGTTTGAATAATAATGTAATAGCAAACTCCAATTGCTTTCTTGGTCAATTTCAAATCTTCAGCTATTTTCTCTAAGTGAGAAACATATTTATCTACTTCCTGTTCCTTAAAAAAGGGTACTATTCTAATATTTCAAGTGATTGATTGCTTGACTGATTGATTGCTTGCTTCCTTGATTGATTGGTTGATTGATTCTCATCATAAATACTCTTTCGCATGGTTGGAAATTGAAAGTTTGAACTGAAGTACTAGTTTACATTAGGCACAACGGTGTCGATGGATCTGACTGAAATTGGGGATTTTATTGTCATCCATAAATTAATAATTGCACAAAACCCATGGATGTTTTTATCACCCATTACCTGCAAACCGTACAGACATCTCCGAAACTGCATGTAACTCTGCTTGGTATTGCATCTTACAAAACTGTTTGATCGCATGGAACATATATTTTATTTGTATGGTTTAATATGTTGTTTCTTTTACACACACACACACACACACACACACACACACACACACACACACACACACACACACACACACACACACACACACGCACGCACGTACACACACATATATATTGTTATGTAAATTTAATTTAATTGTTTGTTCGTTTGTGAGTTATATTTTTTAAAAATTTCATTACATGCTTTTGTAATGTAACATTGTTTGCTGGACTTGACCTTCTCCAAAATTAAGTTCATTTCTGCTTGACCTGATTGACTTTTTGTAATAAATTTTATTTCATTTTGTGTCAACAACTAATACATAGCTAAATTATTATCTGTGTGAATGAGCTTAATATCAGGATTATTATTCAGGTAAACAAGGAGTAAATATGTTTATTTGGTTTGGTTTTTGGAATTTCCTAAGTGAATTTTACAAGTTATTGTGTTGTGGTTAAACAAGGCTCATTAGATCATTTTAGAAGGTTTTTTTTCCATATTGTAATTTTTTTTATAGCAAATGCTAATTGTGACCTCAGGTCAAGTAGAGAGCTATATATATTGTAATTGTGAGGATTTTACCATTCGTGATTTAACATCTAGCACCTTCAAGTTTTTATTATGTTTTGAGCAGTTTGGCTGAATTTTAGTTTCTTCAAATTATTGAATTCAATTAATTTTTTTCTCTGGAAATACAAAAGTGCTCTGATAAAATTCTTGGATAAAGACATTCACTGGAATTTATACTTAATTCAAACCTGGAATAATATTTCTGTGATTCAACCAAAGACTGTTGACACATCAACACTTCAATAGCTATAACAGACACGTCATCGCCTTCAGTTTTGGATCTCTTGGGGACTTGGATTATTTTTGGATTTAATTCGCAATACCGTAAGTTCTTTCTTCTAGGGAAATAAATTATTTGTTAACGTTTGCAAAGCTTGTTGTCTTAAAGCATTCCACAAGGTCATGTTTGTTATTGAATGTTAAACCTGTAACGGGTATGACTGCAAATTCTGAGCTTCCTTTTTGAGCATATGTGAACACCTGGAAGGTCCGGCAATACACCAGAGTTATGTTGAGCTTGTGCTCCTATCCTCGATTGACAGACCTGAATCCTCAGCACGGGTTTATTGTTTTGATGTGCCAATAGTCTTGTTGTATCACAATGATATAATCCAAAATGTCCTTAAATAAATTCACAGTCTAAAGCAACCCCCAACTTCGAAAATCTGAGCACTTAGTAATTCCAGTAAATAATTGAAATAAATAAATTAAATCCTCTCAAGTGATCACCACCGTTTGTTTCCTCTAAGACTGATATTTATGCTACGAATGACTCATTTTTAGCAAATCATCCCGTATATAAAAGAACTAAGATGCAGTTTCAAACCAGAATGAGGTTAAACTAATCATTTCGAAATCATTTTAACTCTGTAAAAAGTCAAGTACTTTTGCAGCTAGCCAACCAGGAATTAGCTTAGGCTGATTTTCCAAGAAATTCCATGAGCTGTACTGAATTCATCGACATGTTTACTTCCACGTTGAAACTATAATGTGTTTATTAAAATCATGCCCTTATCGTAAAGTACAAATCCACAACCACATAAGAAAATTAGTATTTAATATGTTATTTACTAAACGACCAATTTCAATCGATAATCATGAAAATTAACGCACATAATATAGCTATACATTATAAATATGGAAGAATGTTTTAAGGGAGGTACCTTAGTATTTATCATTATAAAAATAAGTCGCTTAGAAAAACAAATTCAGTTTCATTGTCGGAGTTTCACATTTGTTATCTAAAATACAAGTTCTTTAAGGAAAAGCCCAACAGCGAAAGAAGCTAGGCAAACTTAAGGGTCAATTTAAGAAAATCCCTTCTCAGTAGGGTTGGTAGATATGTGCATTGTTAATTGCTGAATAAGATAATGTGATGATAGACAAAAGTTACAGATTAGGAGATGTATGGTATCCAGGTGAGGCTTTCAAATCCAGCCTTGTTTTGATACAGGAAAGAATAGGCAAGAGAAGGTATGAAATTTGTGAGCACGTGCAGGGTATTAAAAGGGCCATGGATAATGCAGTAAGAGGTACAATGAAGACTAATGCACATGTAAAGTGTCTGTCGCAGTGGTGCGAAAAATTAATGCCTGATGAATCACAATAAATGAGCCCAGTCGGGTAATAAACGTATCGCAGTATGTCAGTCCAACGATATCACATGCCGATTCATGGACAGCCGACCAATGGTACAGCTGGCAAAGATTTGAGGAATAGCATGATTACCAGGCTTACTGGAAGCTTGTCCGATATTCAGGCCTAATGTCAGCAACCAACACGAGTGAACACCATATGTTAAATCGAAATCGTCACAACTTTAGCCTTGTTGAACCATTTCTCAGGAAATATTCAATAAACTTTAAAAATTAATTCACATGTGCTAATGAATAGGGCGTGGTTATCTGTGCTCACGTGAGAAGTCAGTGGACATCCATTGGCCAGGTAACTGTATAGTTCAAACACGATACTTACCGAGCAGAGTCCGAACACATGGTAAGTGGATGGCTTCCTGGTCTTTGATATTTCGACCGCAGCAGACATTGTTGATTCGAACCATTTCGAGTTTGGCTGTATGTGGTGTATATTAGCGAACGGACAAACGATCTCCTAAATAAGTTACAAACTCAACAAACACACTGATTGTTTGCAGGGGCAGGGGGATATCCATTATGCTGAGATATTTTATTTCTACAATACTTGAGCTCAGATAGCCCAAGGACACACTATCTTTAGCAGCTATTACAGCAGCAGGCAGGGTGAACCCTACAAGTTTTTTGCTGACCTTATTTTACAAAAATAAAGGTTCCTACAGGGGCTGAAAAAAAATAAGGTCAATAACTCTAAACCGAACCTTTATGAGGATATGAAAATCGCATTTTAGTTTTTATTGTATTTTAAGTCTTTATTTTTACTTCTACTGCTACTACTAATAATAATAATGGCTCCGCTAAACGCTCCGCCATCATTATTATTATTATTAGTAGAAGTAAAAATAAAGGACAACTAAAACCACCTATGAAAAATAAGACATTTTTTTGGGAACAGACAGTTATTTTTGTTATTTTATTTTTGACTTTTTTGTTTTTATTTTTATAATGCGTTTAGTTTACTTACCGGGTCAATTAATTTTTGTTGTTTTTCACCCTGCCTGCTGCTATAAATTAACCAAAGATTTTATCTAGACCTATACGATATCTGGATCTTGGATCATGTAAATTTATTGTAATAGATCCGAACGGAACAGCTTGTGCTTTTGAAAAGAAGTTTTTAAACTTAATCATGTCCATATCCCCTGAACACCAAGTATAATAAATATTCTGTAAAGTATAATTATCTACTCCATTAAACACGACTAAAATATTACAGTTGTCTCTGATCACTTTAGGTATTTGTGTATATCGCTGTGTAACATAAATCACGTCTGTATTTTTATGTCTACCTCGAGAAAATATTCTAGCTGGATTTGATTGTCTGTCCAGCATAACGTCATCGTACACCACTAAATTATTAATAAATCCATCTAGGTCATCTACAGATGGGGCCTCATCAATATCGGTAATAAAGTCAACAACATCATTACCGTTTTCATTCAGCAATTTTGCATTTTCATTAAAATCTTTAGTACTTCGTAACAGTGTTGATCATCTACGGATGGTGCTACTAAATACAGTTTACTCCATTTCAACCATCGCATTATTAAATTTAGTAATAGTTGTGTTTTACCTGATCCAGATGGACCTATTATAATCATCCTTATCAAATTTGTTAATGCTGGATGATGTTTTACTGGTTCCTGTTTTCGTGTCGCCGAAAAGTCAATTATATCCATATAGTAAATAATATGAGTCTATATTGAGTTCGGTGTACAATTCCTACACCCACTGCTGAATTAACTACAATAACAACGAAGAATAAACGACGTGCTCTGACGGGCAAATGTGTTAAATGTGGCACGAAGAAATACAAATTTGTCAAAATAAAGACAGTTGGAGATATTGCCGCTTTATTAGGAAATTTACCAGGAACTCCATGGGCTAAATACCCCGACGAGAAACATCCTCCTGGATATAATTATTGTGGTCCTGGAACTCAACCTGATATCCGACTTAATGATCAAGATCAACCAAGATCAGGAGAGTATCCAATAAATAAGATTGATCAAGCGTGTCATGTTCATGACGTTGCGTATAAAAGTAAAGATTTACAACAACGGCATCTCGCAGATGTAAAATTGATTCACGCGTTAAATTCTATACCTAATAAATCTGTTAGAGAAAAACTCGCTAGTTTTCTAGTAAAATCTGCCATGAAAAGTAAAATAATGTTAGGTGCTGGTAATTATTTATATAACTATTATAATGGAGTCTGTTTATTATAGCCCAAGAGGATATTGGAGAGGCAGATCAGCTATTAGTAAACTTGCTGAAGCAGCAAAAGTCTCACGTTCTGTTGCTGCAGCGTGGTTAGCACGACAGGCAATATGGCAAATTTATCTACCACCACCTAAAAAAATTCAGTACGCACATTTTGATGTCAGCGTCCCTAATGAGGTTCATCAAGCAGATATTTTATATTTACCACATGACACCATTAAAATTGGTAGTCGTCAATCACGCACATACAAATACGCATTAACTGTCGTTGATATTGAAAATAGATATAAAGAAGCGGAACCATTATCAACAAAGACAGCATCTGAAGTTGTATCTGCGTTTGAACGAATTTATCGACGTTGTGGTCTACGATGGTCACAGTTATTACAGGTTGATCCTGGCAAAGAATTTCTTGGTGCAGTATTATCGTTGATGAAGAAACATAACGTTAAAATCAGACGAGGACATACTGAAATTCATCGTGATCAGGCAATCGTTGAACGATTTAATCGAACACTTGCTGAGCGGTTATTTGGATATCAATATGCAAAGGAAATATCTACTAACTTTAAGTCCGGTGAGAGATCTCGTGAATGGGTTACAAGGTTACCAAATGTGATAGCTGCGTTAAATAATGAAATTACTCGTTCAACTTCCATGAAACCTTCTAATGCGATCACAAAAAAAATATATACCCCGTAGCAATGGCTACGGACAACGCCGTGAATCTTTCTCTCAACCAGTATTAGGTAATGTAACTGTAAGATATTTATATGAACCTGGTGAACTTGAAGGTGGTAAAAAAAAGAGCAACTGATCCTATCTGGAGTGTGACTACACAAACAATTTCTAGCGTGGTAAGATCTACTGGTAGACCTCCAATCTACAGATTAGATTCTACAGCTCCTCAACGTGGATTTGTACGTGAACAATTACAAGTAATTCCTAAAGACACACAATTACCACCACATACAATTACATAACCAGAACCTCTAAGTCGATTGCATTCAAGACAGGTCAGCATCACATTATTACGTGTATGACCAAGATCACTATTAATTCTGTCTACGGTAAATTATCTTGGATTATTATTCGAATATTGCCATAACATATTACAGTTACAGCTTGCACAATGATTATTCTGTCGTTGTTTTAGTGTTTTAATAAATTCAGTATCAATATCAAAGTCACGATTATTTTTTTGTCACATTGCTTATAACCAGATAGTTTTTTTCTTATTACGTCATTATTAACAGTTTGATTATTATTTTCTGTAAAATTCATAATAACCCTATGTAGTTGAGATATTCTTTTAACTCGAGAAACTGCGAGATAGACTAAATTTGACCATTCGATCCGGTGATCTATAATCCAGATATTTGTATCAGAAATAGTTAACCCCTGTGACGAGTGAATAGTTATAGCGTATCCTAACGTCCACGGTGATTTATTCATACTCAGCGCATTCTCAACAACATTAATGTCAACTAAAATAATATCATTCAAGAAAAGATTCTGTATTCCACCACCAGGAATTTCAACATCAATATTCTGTCGTCGAGTATCTGCTAGGCGATAACATAATGGTACAGGTAGATCTGAAAACTTTTCTTTATGTAACAGAAATAATTTATCCTGTAGTTCATCAATAACTATCTTTCTACTTGCAACTATTAAATCAGCGGGATTCCATAAATTTAGAAAATCATTCATAGAAGTCTCTGGAATTACTTTACGCATTATTTCACATTGTACTCTGTCTGGTTGTAGTCTGATTAATCTCTTAAATTCCTTCAGCAGTTCGTCAATAGCTCTATGGTCATCATTTATTTCTTCATAATAATCTACGTTATTCTTCAGCCATTCATGTGGAGACTGTCCAATAAAGGATGGTGGTTGACCATGATCACCACACATTATTACAGCAGTATTCTTTGTTAATAACCAATCAAGAAATGTTTTTAATATTTCTAACGACACCGTGTCTATCTCGTCCCATATAATATATTTAGGTATATATTTGTCAACCATTCGCTCAGGAGTCCATGTGTCTCCAAACCATGTAAAGAAACTATGATATGTACATGATTTTACTCCTCGCTCTTTTATTTCCCTGGCTAATTTATGTGTCGGTGTCAAAACAATTATATCTGAATTATTATTCATGAATAATTTAATCACACGCGTTGTTTTACCTGAACCACCGCATCCGTTAAGATAAACAGTCTTATGTCTAGCCACAGGATCATATACAGATGGTGCTGATGACTTTAATACTTGATCATTATTTTTGTAATATATTTCCTTAATTTCAACGTCGGCAGATTCAGAATAACTAAATATATTTTCTTGTTTTATTCTCCATGATCCCCATTCACCATTACCAAGTAGCGGTTTTAACAAATCTGTATATTTGTTATGTATATAAAACGAATCCGTTGCTACTCTGACAGCATCACGAGGAAATCTATTTATCATAGACAGTAGATTTATAGAAACATATGCCAACATCGATGAGCTTAAATGAGTAAATTGCGGTGAGTCACCATCAAGATAGCTCACAATTGTACCTAGTTTGGTTCCGTCTGACAAATAAGCATTACTCCGATTTATAAATGTGTTTTTTTCCGTTGTATCAGCTATTATAAAATCGAGTTCAGCATCGTCCATAATCAATCTTGTACAGTGTCTTTTATGATCATATGCTCCTCCTTGAGTAAATTTACCAATTATCTTTCTACCAAGATCTTTTGCAAGTTTTTCATCGTGCTTGTCCCTGCATTTACGTATATTATTAGTAATTTTAATAATGTCATCTTCATTAAGATCAGGAAATTCTTTCCTGGCATCATCAATATTAAATCTATTTGGTTCTGGTAACCAAACTTGCTTTTGTAACCGATACGATATAATTGCCTCACTCACCTTCAATAATGTTAAAATTCCAACATCAAGCATATATAGCAATAATACTATTGGAACCCAACATTTTTCTGAAAAATGTCTTCCAAACCAAGCATAAGTAATCGGATGGAGATTTTCTGCAAACTCAAATGATTCTACACACGCAAATCCGGTTAAGTCAAAATTTGGTAAATGTCCGTTTATCGCAATTCTGGTCATTTCGTGTGATGAATGTCCAAATCTCTTAAAGTATTCAGAACATTTTCCGTATCCAAGAAAACTTCCAGGATAACAAGCTACCATATCAACGGATATAACGTCATTATACTTATATTTAGTATTCCACAGTGTCCATATTCTACACAACTTTTATGGATATCTTCTTCAAGAAATTCCGATCGTGTTGGTTTCCATAAATTTTTCTCCTGAGCGAAATGAGCCACTACAGATGGAACTGTAAAACAATTATTTAATAATTGTCTAACTTTGACATCGTCAGAAGTATATTTCAGCGCAAGATGTTCCATTTCTACATTAAGAGATTCTGTACGGTAAATATCACCATTAGGCCGTACAAACTGATCGTAATAATCATAGTCTGAACTTTGAAATAACCAAATAGATACAGGGTCACTTTTACTGATATTTTTGATAAAATCAAATATATGACCATCATAAAATTTAACCGTTCTATCTCGTGGAAATATTGTTACTGCTGAGGTCCACACATGCGAATTATGATCAATAATATCTATCGGAGCTCCATTTTTTAAAATGTATTTCGGTTTATCTAAAATCTCTCCTGTTAACGTCTTCACTGTTATTGGAAATCTTAATTTCTTTTCTAGATCAGCAACATCTTTAATAGATGCTCCAGTATCTTTAACTGATTCTGCCCACGTATTTATTTTTTACGTCGTAAATCTGTTAAACCATTACCACGTATCGCGTTTATGAAATGTTCTGTAACTCGTTCAGCTACACAGTTTATTCTTGACTCTGACAGTCTCATCGGTTTGAGATTCCCAACGTCAGGTTTATTATTCAGCGGATATATTGCATATACAACCGCAGTAACTGGATTTGCGCGTTCATAATACGGTTTGTCAACACCGGTTAGTATTCCGGGTTTAGATTTATTACTCAAAGAACAATATTATTTCCTGACTGTATGCGGACTGGATCACGCTTGTCACGAATAATCCAAGTATCTTCTTCTGTATTTACAATAAATTTTATTAAAATAAAATATTTTTGATCATCAAGGTGATTAATAATTGCTTTTCCTCGTTTGTCATTCATTATAGTATCTACAATATTTCCGACTCTGAATGTTGACCAGACATGAGCAGCACCATTATTACGAAATTCATTCTTTGCTTCACGGATACGTTCGGTTATATCCTCATCCGTTAATGCCAGATCTTGCATCAAAGTACTAAATTTATATTCTGATAGTCTGTCAAGATCAAATCTAGCTCTTTTAGGTTCAATTGCCGATAATTCGTTCATATAATTAAGACAAATATTTAAATTAAAATTTTAGTATATATATAATGATTGAAACAAAGAACAAATGTGCTTGGCTTAAAATTGGATATACTTCTCCTTGTAATAAATCGTGCGTGAACAAATACTGCGGAAATCATGCGCAAAGTATCAAAAATGGAAGTACAGGACCAATACCATGTATTCAATGCGGTGTTGGAGTAAGAGGAAAAACTCAATTGTGTTTAAAATGTGGCGGAAAAAAATACAGGGAATTAAAACGATATTACGATAAGAAAGCTTCAGGAGAATCTCCTATAAAATCAGCAGAAGATTATCTGACCAGATTCTCTAAAAACGATTTAAACAAATAATATTATGTATATAAAATGAATCAGACAAATAATGATATTGACAATGATTATATAATGAATCAAACAAATAATGATTTAAACAAATGTAATTTATATATAATGAATCAAACAAATCAGACCCATGATAAAATGATCGACAATGATATTATAAGAAAATTGAAAATTGAGTACTATGAGAAACACGAATTTGTTAAACATCCAATATACACAAATTATGAAGCGTCTCGAGATGGTGTGATCAGAAACTGCAGATTGAAAAACCAGTCGGTAATATTAATAATACTGGTTATTTTGTATTTAATACCAGTGGAAATAAACATTATTACTCACATGAATTCATATTCGAATGTTTTCGTGGAGTAGTTGAAAATGGACTTGTAGTTGATCACATTGATGGAGATCCCAAAAATAATCGGTTATCTAACCTGCAAGCTATTACACCTAGTCAGAATTCTGCACGTGGAAATACTGGAAAATGTAAAAAGTTTGCAAGAAGATCTATTAAATCCATAAATACAGAAACAGGTCAAGAAATACCTTTTCCATCAATAGATGCAGTGCCAAATATGTTAGCATACATCCACAATCAGTACAACATGTCGCAAATAAAATATACAAATCTGCATATTCAATAAAATATGATCAGTCGATAATATTTGAATATATCTAACTCTGTACTCTTAATAAATAAATATTTTTTTTATACTGTATATAGTTCGACTCTATATTTTGCCATGGGTACCTTCACCGTCGCTCTCAGTGTCACTCTCATTTTTGTCAGAATCAAATAGCATAATTTTCCTTAATTGCATTACACGATTGTCCACAATCTTCTTTTTCTCGTATTCACGAGATAGTTCGGATCTAATATTTTCGATCGAACGTGCAAGAGGCGCAAATAGCTTTACCTGTTTTTCATTTACCATTGCCAAGGATTCTAGCATAGACTGATAGATTAATTTTACGAATTTATAATTGGATGGTAATGTGTATTTATTGTCGATTTTTCGTTGTTTTAATATTTCATAATCGCATAATATTTTTTCAGGATCGAGATTTATTCCGTTATGTTTTAATTTTTTAATAGCATAAATAATATCATTAATGTTTTCTTGGTTCATTATATATATAAATATTTCTTTAAAATAAAAAATATTTACAAAACATATAATCACAACACAACCCCATATGAACTCCTAGCTTGCCATATGATTTGCTAGCAAGTTCAGGGGCATTTGAGTTAATCCCCATGTGACCCCCTAGGTTGCCATATGACATCCTAGCAAAATCAGAGGAAATTCGAAAGACGAAACAGACAGACACAATTTATCCCCATGTGAACTCCTAAGTTGTCAAACAACATCCTAGAAAGCTCAGAGGATATTCGAAATTAGACGAAACACATTTATACTGACTCAACCCCATGTGATCCCCTAGGTTGCCATATGACATCCTAGCAGGATCAGAGGTTACATATAAACTTATCCTAATGACATATGATTGTATGAACATGGAATATATACAAATGGTGGTGATTTTGACTTTTGCAGACGGCACAAACATAAACTTATCTCTAAGAACTTAATTCTAAGGACAGCACAAACCCCATGTGACCCCCTAGGTTGCCATATGACATCCTAGCAGGATCAGAGGTTACATATAAACTTATACTAATGACATATGATTGTATGAACATGGAATATATACAAATGGTGATGATTTTGATTTTTGCAGACGGCACAAACATAAACTTAACTATAGACGGAATACAACGGGGGGGGGGGGATTTATCTACGTCCAACAGATTTTATACAACTCTCCCCCCCCATATAAACCCCGGGGAGTGCAAAATTACACCCACCACGTGGTTACATGGTGGGAAAGTTGTATTATTTTTCTGTTGGGTTTCGTACCCCCAATTATAAATAGCATCGGTCGCCAAATGCAAGATAAAATATCTTTAGCATTTTTGGAGACTCGAACACACGAGAGTCTGCACAACTTCGATCTACGTCTAAACGCCTTACCACTTCAGCCACCGCTCTCTTATCAATAATACAGTTAAATTTAAATATATAAAATATTTGCGCTGTCTCACAGAACTTGTCTTACTAATAGAATGTAGAACTGTAGCGTGAATTTACTTCAATTTTTCAAAATTCATAAAATAATTGCACGTATGAGTTATCGTTCGTTAAGGTCAAAATACATGTGTTAGAGCTAAAAATAACTCTACGCACTCGTATAAACCGACGTGAATTTAAGGACGTGAATTTAAAGTCATCAGAGTCAAAAGGTGCATAAATATCCTTTTCTATTACAAATTACTGATTTACTAACAGCTAATTGCTTACAGAAAACAAATAAATCACCAAATAATTAACGAAAAACAAAATATATTCGTTGTCTGTAAATCGAACGGAGTAGTAAGGGAAATAATCGTTCAATTTACTCCGCAGAGAGAGAGATAGCAGAGTTATCTCGCTTTATTATATATACAATTGCTTTAATCATAGGAATTGATTATTATTCAGATTTTATTAATTTTGATTAATAAACTACCCATCAGATTATTTCAGAATCAGATTATTTTTTTCCCCCTGATTATTTACTCAGACGTTCTACGAGCGTATATATAGATTAATATTAAGTAATTCTCCTCGTAGATCCAAAATGTATCCTGTCTGGTCAGTAAGTTTGAAATTTATTCTTGACAATAATGGATTATGTACACGTAGATAAATTGGATTAATTGGCTCAGATATAATTAACCACCCGGGCGGTACTTGAGGGCTAAATGCATATAATATATACCCTTGTTGAGCCTGGTTAGACTTTGAAAGATCTACTTGATAGCTGTCATCAATTACGTCACATACTAGATTGACCGCGATCGTTGATGTTATATTAACAATACCAGGTGAGATATGGCGGCCTCCACCATGTGGATCATTATTATATTTAAGAATAGTTGGTGTAGGTATTAATTTTTTCCATGAATCACATATTCTTTTAAAGTGTTCATCAATAAGATCATTAACTGATTTCTTTAGCTCTTCAGAGTTAAATCCCGGAATTATAAATGTTGGTAGCTGTTCTTCTGTAATTCCATAATATTTAAGAAACACTGTTTTAAATAAACGTTAATAACTTACACGCTGAATAGGACAGTCTTCATTAACTATGTAAGTATTAAGAAATCTATCTGCCAGTACGTTTAATGTTTTTTCTCTGTCAACGATAGCCTTATTTACATATTCTAAGTCTGATGCAACTTGATTCAAATGTTGTATTGCTTCAATTATTTGATTTTTTAAGTCATCGTTGTAGGAAGTGCTGATGCTGGAAAATAAATTTCTTAGATCATTAAGTACACGTTCATGTTCAGATTTAAGTGGTCTTGATTTTGAGTTAATTTCTTCAACATTAATTGTTGCTATTCTTGTTGTACCTTTACCCCGAACGAAATCTATAAAATGAGTATACTGTGCATGACTACGATAAGCATCCGGAATCTCTATAAATGGATAAGTTTTTCGATATTCTGGAAGTTTTATAAATTTTTCAACATCTACGACGAAATCAGATCGTTGTGGTTCTGGTGGCCCTTGATAAACTGGTGGAACTTCAGGCCATCCTAATACTGATCTAATCGAACTTTGATAAATATCTACGGAATAATCAGGGGAATTTATTTCAATCACCGCCGATAATGTTGGTTCGTAAACAGTAATTGCTATTTTTGATTCTTTTCCCGTAATAGATTTAATTCTGCGTTGGAACTCATCATTAATCTGTTCTATCTGATAACTGCCCGTTGGAATAGCAACTACTTGCCAATCAGGAGTTCCATCAGACTTATTCTTATTAGCGAATACCAGCGAATTATTTGGCTGTAGTCCACCAAATGGTTTTGATCTAATATTTGGCCAGCTATAATAAACTCGCAATTGTGCTAATGCTATTTCCTTTGCTGGAATTGATGTTGGAAAATTGACACTAAATTCAGGATTGGTTGAACTTAACGATATCATAGTAGTTTTTGACGGAGTTGCATTAGTGACGATCTGCTGAAGTAGTTCTCTTGAGCCAGTCATTATTATTATTGTTATTATTTAATTCGTCTTGGTTATTGTGAGTGACTTTGTCAGCGATTCTGAATGCTTCATCATAGGTCTTCATTATCGTTGCAAACTCCTCATCAGATATTTTACCATCGCTGAGATACGCAGAAAGATACGAGGATAATTTAGAATAGGCTGTTGTTGCTGTATGTAATTTTATTATATACTCATGTAATTTAGTATTTGTACATGCGGATATCTTCTTAGCTATAATACTAAGAATGCCTGCAATAGTCGTTGAAGTTGAAACGACAATTGTTACAACTGCAGGCGCTGTCATTGTTATTGTTGATAATAATAATCCTGCTCCAGCAACAATAGCGGAAACTGAGTAAACAATTATATCAATGACAACCATACGTCTGCGATATTTTTTTACTTTTACTGTATAATCGTCGATTATATTTTTTAATTCAGTCTGATATTTACACACTTGATTATATCTGTGACGTTGAACGTCGATGTAGGACTGAGATCCTTGGTTTTGATCCATTATACAATGACGTTAAGTAATTAATTAGGGAGTTTCAGCTACGAATTCCAGATACCACTAGTAACGTCTCGGAGGCATTTCCGTTGATATCAGCGTAAATATTTCTTTGATGTTCTTATTTAACATCACCAGTAGAGGATTATGATATACATTCGGTGATGATGAATTGGCCGCAGTAATTTCCAAACCGTACATGGACAGCCTGTATAACCCAATTACTTCTGCGGTATGTTCGAGAGTGTTATTTTGTGGTGTCCATGTAGATGATCCTGATGCTACTGTATATACGATATTTTTAATTTGTCCGTGTGGAATTTTAATCAGATTAGTTTTTTGAACAATATTAGGCATTCCACTGACAATATCATTGAGTTTCATGTTAACGTCGGCTAGTTTTATGTCAAGGGTTGGTTGTTCCCCAAAAAAATCTTTAATGGTTTTGTTTATATTTCGACGAAAATTTAAGAACGTTTCTACATGTCTAGAAAAAGTATTATTTAGTGTAGTCATTTCGTCATTGATTGTTTTTAGAGGAATTTCCTTATCATCGACGTATTGTTTTGTTGCAGCATCAAAATCAGATTCTGGTGTTCTAAGATTGTTAATACCATTATTATTCATGTTGAGAAATGCACGCATTATACCGCCGTTGACTAATACGTACTTAGATTCTTGATCGTCGACATATTTCTTTGTTGCAGCGTCTGTATCTGCGACTGGGTTTCCAAGGTCTATAATTTTATTTTGATTCATGATAATGTGACCCGTGAACGAATCACCAGCTTTCTTAATATAATCGCTGACTGACGTACCGGAATCTTGTATTTTACCTTGATCAGTAAAAGTAACTATATTATTAACAACCGCATTAGGAACTCGTATAAGTACATCTGGCAGTTGTATATTACTAGTTTTTAATCGTCCTTCCTTATCCTGAAAAACAACTACTTCATTTTGATCAACACTGGTCATGTTTAATAAATCGACAATCTCATTTCTGAGCTGATCGAGAGTTGCGTATTTAGATAAATCAGCTTGCTGCTGAGCTTTACCACGAGAAGATCTTCCATAAATATCCACCATTATATTTACTAATGTCTGTTTAAATGTGACAACGTAGTATATTCATGCACAACTTTGTGAGGTGGTTTTGTTGATTTTGATACAGCATCAAGTACGTTAAGTACTTCTCGACCACATATTGGTGGATCAGTTAATGTTTGTGTTGGTAAAGTTGAATACCATATTGGAGTACTTTGATCGCCGCTAACATACTTTAAGAATTCTTTTGGTGGAGCTAGTCCATATGAATCAAAATAAATAATTCCACGTGGATCAATTACATATCCAACCCAATGTGTGCCCGGACCAGAGTTTTTATCGAGATTAATAATACCGGTTTCAAGATTATTTGGTTTTTTTGGTAATTGATCACGCATAAAACTCCTCTAAAATTTTTTATTTTCAATTTTTTAGCAGCATCTAGTAAATCAAAATTGGACATAGGAGATATTAGTAAACTGTCCCTGGTAATCTTAGGCCTTTTCCATACCATCAATGTGGAGTCCCTGGTAATCTGAGACCGCGACCGTATGCTGGGCCTGATAATCTTAGACGGCCCGGCTGTGGTACGTTTGGTGCTCTTAGACGTCTTCCGTGTTGTTTTGCCCGTGATCTTGTTTTTGAGCTTTCTGCGTGTATGATTCCCTGACCCGTTGCTTTCTTTAATGCCATTTCAGCAGCGGTTCCAACAGCGCCTAATGCAGCTGCTTTTGCAACAGCAGGGGCTGCAGCGGAAATTAATGCTGGTATAGCTGCAAGAAGTGGAAATATACCTCCCGTCTTAACTATGTCTTTAATGGCACCCGCAGAAAGATTAAGTTTTATACCTTTATTTGATTTTTTGGCTTGATTGAAATGCCTGAGCTGACGTTCTGTAAGAGATAATTTATTTGAACCGCTTATCTGCTCTTTCTTTAGCGATATTTTTAATCCACAGTCATTTTTTGATGCTGATTGTAGCTTTTTAATCTCACCAGGAGTCAGACTGACACTAACGTGATTATATGACATTATAATTATCATAGATGATCTAATTACATGTTACATATTTTCGACTGGAGCATCAACAACTCGCATTCGTCCACCAGCACCTTCAAGTAACATCGATTTATCGCTGAGTATAACAGCAATTGCTCTGTAATTAGGGACAGCTCCAATATCTCTATTAACATGAGCTCGAAAATGTATATCGACTACAGACTGTCTGGTTAAATCTAAATGTTCGAGCGAAAAGTAATAAATTGGATATAAAGTTGTAAAATCTAACTGTGATATTTGTAAACCAGTATCAATATTTTGATCACGTCCCATGAACGTCATTAATCGATGATATGCACGTGCTACATGATTTTGATCGAAATTCAACAATATATCCTCGGATGGTTCTTGATGTCCATTTATCCTTAAAGAAACTTCAGAAACACCAAGTTTGTCAAATATCATTATGCTTTCATCTTGATCGTTTACTCGTGCAGCATTTTGAAGCGCAATAAATATATGTCGCAGTGCAGAAACACCTTGTTTTGATGCTATTTGCCATGTAAATAAACCATTAATATTACTCTGGATAGCATCTGTGGTCATTGTCAACCATGATAACATTGATTTACCACCTTGACTCATAAAAGATATTAACCGATCTTAATCAGATATTGTTGGAGTCATCACTGGCATCCATAATGAAAGCTTAGTAAGAATTACTCTACCAGCATCAACTACACCAGGTCGCCAGATTGCATCATCGTCGGTTGCTTTTCGTACAAGTACAATTTTATACCTAGCTCCAAAAATGACTTTTCTGACATTTCTACAGAATCCAAATATGTGTGAAAGTGGAATTGCACATGAAAATGCTCTCCTGTCACCTTTTAACATTGATTTACGTGCTGCAAATCCTAAGTTGAAATTTGCATTCATCGATAATACTGCAGGGGATCTGCAGCTCCTCCTGCAGCTCTCACATCACCTACATTAACGTTTCTACTTTCTGGAAAATCATTTGTATCCTTTGCAAACATCATTGATGGACCAGCCGATCTTGAATAATCATCGCTGTATCGTGCTAGACCCAATATCGTTGTGGCGACGTCGACGTCTTTCTGAATTGATTCAATATTTTTTCCGTCAATCATGTACGTAGCGCTGTCAAATAACGCCATAATGCCATTATTAACAAAACCAACAATAACATTAGCTCCATATGCTACTGGTGCTGCAGGGGCAGCGTTATTTAAAATCTCACCTTCTACTTCAATAAAAGCCTCAGCGGGTAAGAAATACCTACTTGTATCCTGAACCTGTAGTTCAATTCGTCCACGCTGATCTGGAATTCGAGCGTCATAAGAATAATATTGATAATCACGCACAGACTCATCTTTGAGTACTGGTGCGTCCATGTCAAATGCTGGATCAGATATGCGCTTGAACATATTTATTATAATTATTATCGTCTAAAACGAAGACCACTTCCTGTTATCAGACTAGCGGTTATATTTTTTTCTTTTTCTGACATTGGTACACTAGCCAATTCTGCTAGTTTTTGATTCGCAACTTGATTTATTATTTTACTGACATTTGCAGGCATTACTTCAGTACTGGGTAACTTTACTGGTTGGGGTTGTCGTCGTATTAATCGTGCTAGTCTATCTTTGATCGCTGAAAACGCTTTACTAGCGAGATTACCCACAGCACCAATACCTTTTTCACGAACAACATCAATAGCTTTCATTCCCAGTTGCTTTGCAATCGGTATTGCTTTTGGTGCTATCCTTCTAAATAGACCCTGAACAACATCACCTAGTCCATCTCCGTAGGTTGTTTTGTATACTGGTAATCGTGAATTTATTACCCTGACCATGGTTGGTCCACGTTGAGTACTATGTACGATCATTTTATTATAGTAATTGTATTTAATTACGTACTCAGTAACTGTAGTAGTCATCGGCAATTTCATTAATAAGAGATTGATAAACATCAACGTTCATGATACCGCCTGTAAATAATCGTCTACAGATATCGGCCGCTTCATTAATTATTTCTGGAGAATTATTACCAGCTCGTTTTCCTCCGATGAGTATTTCTAGTCGATCAACATCGGCAAGGACATTATTAGGACATGTAATTAGGCCACTTCCCTGAGTAGTAAATCCACTTCCAGTTGCACCAGGAAGATCATATCCTAATTTTGTTAGTAAATCTTCTTCTTCCATCTCCTCTTGTGTACATGGTGGTGATGATGATGATGGTTGTGATTCAAATGTTGTTTGAGGAGCTGGATGTGATTCCAATGTTATTTGAGAATCTGGCTGTTTTCTTTTTGGATATTTTCGTTTTGGTTTTGCTGCTTTTTCCTCTTCTTTTGCTTTTCTTTCTTGTATTTTTTGTTCTTCAATTTGTTTTCTTTGTTCTCTTCTTGATTGGATTAATTCATCAATTTCATAAAGATAACCTTGATATAATACATCATTATTTCTAGCTTGTTCAACATTTTTATATATACGATATAATGATTTTTTCCATTGATCATTGGTTTTAATATATTTAGCGTGTTCAGGTTTCATTAATTTATCTCTTCGACCACAACTATCCAAGGCAAACTCAGCTAATTGTTGTAGGTTTTTAAGGTCTTTAATTACTTTAATAGTATCTTCATCAAATTTATTTATTAGTTCAGCATTACTTATTACAGGACTTTTTTGTTTAGGGGCTGGTGCTTCAGCGATTACAGGTTGAGCAGCAGCTATATCAGCTGGAAGTCCCCGTAAAATCCTTTTTGTCTGTTTTGTTCTTTCTGCTATTTTTCCAGTTGCTTCAGCGGTCTTCTCTAAAGCAGGAAGTAGACCTTTAGTAGTCTCTGTAATAGGTTTAAATAATTGTTTTGTATCCTCTTCAAATTCGACTTGAGATTCCTGACGTGATTGAAGTTGTTGCTTGACTAAATCACGGACGGGTAAATATTTTTTAATTGCCTCTAATCGCTCTCGAGCTAATCTAGCTGAATGTGGTTCTCCAATATTCATTCATTAATAATATTTATAATAATTGTTTAATTTATAGCAGCAGGTAGGGTGAAAAACAACAAAAATTAATTAACCCGGTAGGTAAACTAAACGCATTATAACATAAAAAACAAAAAAGTCAAAAATAAAATAACAAAAATGAGCTAACTAAAAAGGATTTATTATCCGTTTTTCAAACTATATGGCAATAATACAGTTAGGAGGTTCGGTTTATAATTATTGACATTATTTTTTCAGCCCCTGTAGGAACCTTTATTTTATGAAACACTTGCTCGAAACCAATTTGTAGGGTTCACCCTGCCTGCTGCTGAACTAGTTTTTGGACATATTATCCATGAACAATTGGAATCGTTAAAAGAAAAGGGTTTTTAACAGAGGAATCCAACACTAATCTTTTAAAATATATCTCTGTGAAGTAGCAAGATATAATCTTCTGTCTACTCACTTAAAATTACAATTAAGGCAGGTCAAAAGTACAAAGGTAAGAACTTTTCAACCTGGTGATAAAGTTCTGTCTCTCTTGCCAATACCTCAAAATCTTCTTTAGGTCAGATATTAATATTCCTTATAAAGTTAAAAAGAAAATGACTTTGGAAATGTTTGGATTATTCAGTGGAAATAAAAAGAGCTCATTGGACTATAATATTATTTTGGAACTATTTTGAATTATTCCAAAAAGTTCTGGACGATACCATTTTGACACATCAGGATTGTTGGCAGACAAGTATATTCTTGGATCTGAAAGTTATTCGGAACATTTCATTTGGACCTTAATATGACCTTTTCAGGATTATTTTGGATTCAGTTCGTAATTTTATGTTACTCTAAGATTTTCTTTTAAGAACATTGATAACTAAACTGTTTGCTAAGTTTTACAAAACTTGTTAGTTTTTCTTCTTTATGAGACTTAGTTTATGACCACAGAGTTGTAACAGTTCCTGATACAGGTGACAGCCCTCTACCCAACATGACTTTGTTCTCATATCAAATGAAATCACACATGCATGCATGTGAACTGTGGATTATAATCCACGAAAGTTACCAACAGGCGTCCACGCAAGAGGACAGTCATGTAGAATAAAAGACTGTGAATTAAACTGGTAACCAACAAAGTACCACTCTTACCACTCTACTTGAAAACCATGTCCTTGTTATTGTGGCATAATAAATACAATGCACATGACTTGCCTTTGGTATTTATAAACTTCTTTTTTTTAAAAAAAAAGGAAATTATTCAGTTTGTATTGTCTGTAAATCCACAAACCCCCTGGTTTTGTACATGTGCACTGAGTTGCCGGTGGTTTTCCATTTCCACCAACACAAACTCGAACTCGGCCATGCTAGTTATTTGATTCTCAATAACCATCGAGTAGAGTTATTAATCGTACTGAGACTGTTTTATGCTGCCATGAACAGTTCGGAATAGACACATATTCCAGAATGCAGCCATAACAAAATAATTTTACTAGCACCTTTCGGGACACTGGATCCTATCGATAAAGCCGACAATTCCACTGGGTGCAGATATAATAGTCGATGTGGTTGTGATTCATACCACACTCAGACCAAAGGTGTTGCCGTGTCGATTCCACAAATAGCATGTTATACATTATAAGTTTACCAGTTCGATCTTCAAAATTCACAAGCTCACCTGGGTCAGTGTTAGCAACAATGCTGCTGGTAAACTTAGCCAAATCTGCTTTGGCAGAAAATCTGCTCAGGTTTTCATCAGTGCCACATCTGAGTAAATATTGACATACATTTTGTATACTGTTAAGCAAACTTAATTGTAATTTCAATACTCATTTGCTGGGATGGTGTACGCTCAAGTGCATGCAATTCTTTAACAACAACATGACCTCATATTGGCCCATCCGACAGAAATTGCAACAGTAGAGTTGAATAACATGGTGGCTGGCAGTCAGGGCTATCGCCATGGGCTCATGCTCCATGGGATAAATAATCAACAATTTTAATTGGTGGTGCAAGCCAATACAAGTCAAAATATATAAGATGTTTGGGTGTTATTATGTACGTTTCCCAATGCGTTCTAGGTCCCGTTGTCAAATCTAGGCTAACAATGCCATTTTGCATTATTTGTGGAATCCTCGACGCATGTTCACCTGTATAAAGACACCTCAAGAATGTTTGATTTTACCATCGCAAGTAAATCAAAATTGGTTAGCGACGAGACCTTCTGCAAGTTGTACTGGGTAGCAGAAAACATCTGAGGGTATTCTGTAAGTTGTTCCTGGTAATTGAAGACCGTTACCTTTACTTATTCATTTATCATTTGTTTCCACAAGCAGCCTTTCTTAAAGACATTCCAGATGCTGTTCCGACTGTCCCTAGTGTAATCGGCTTTGCAACCACTGGAACTGCAGCTACTAACAGCATTGAAATCTCTGCGAGGAATGGAAATATTCCACTGAACTTTTGTATTTATTGATTTGGATATTTTAATGTCACAGAGGTGTTCTTTTCATTGGCCACATTAAGCTCATCAAGTTGTGTTTGAGTGAACCACAGGGGGCAATCGCAGTCAACTTAGTAAGAGAAAGCCTCAATGTGAGTCTGGGATCATGTTTTTATATCGTTTTTTTTATTCTCGTAAGCTGGTTTTCATTAAGACCAACCTTACCTCCATGATGGGCCTTAACTTCATGATGGTGATGGGACATTATTATTAAAATTGCAACAGGTCTAATTACTCAATGTTCCAAAAATGTGTCAATGACTCTCATTTGTAAACTCATGACCTCGAACAACAGAATCTTGTCAGAGTGGATTATAACTTATCATTTGTAACTACTGTCACATGCTGCATGTCCAAGTGCTTGAATGTATGTGTCAACTACAGACTACCTAAACAATTCAAGTGCAGCGAAATGTGCATGCCTATCATTGTTTTGATACGAACACAGATGACATGAACATGCAGTATGTTCGTGAAGTCAAGCAACATTTTTCAGAGGGTTCCTGATAACCGTTTAACCACCGAGAAGCTTCTGTTACTTATAATTCGTCAAATATCATCTTGTTACAGGTTTGGTCGTTGTCTCTATTTATAGTTTGAAAGGCAAGGAATATGTGTTTTGGTATGAAGACATGACTCACGGGATGAACTTGGACAAGATCGCCCATTCAAAACAGACCGGCAAAATGGTTCAAAGGGCAACAGGGGGAAATGTGCACTTCAACTAGCACGCATCTTTCAAACGTCCATTCAGACAATGTGTGGGTCCATTTTTCCAATGTCTCAAGAATCATGTTAAAGCTTTTGTAGATTTTGTCATTAACAGCCCTGGTGTCTTTATGGTTTAAGCTTATAAGTGGATCACCATAATGCTATAAGATTGTTATTTATAATCCATTCTTATCATGGTTAAGTGTCTCATTCAAATGCACATGGACAACATTATATGCTTTAACTCCAGATGTGCCTGTCTTGTAACATCAATATGATTTTTAGACACATCTTTGAAAAAAGTTCCACCAGGTCTTTACCTGGCACGAATTCAATCTGAATAATTGCCTAACAGTTTTTAAGTAACCATGATGCTTGTGAAACTTGTAGATGTACTTGGGTACTAGTAATTGCTGTGCTTTTGAGGCAGCCTCAGTAACAATAGTATGTGCAATACAGCGATGGCGGTCTTATTCATGAACATATGATGCAGCTTCGGCTGCAATACGACAGTGGTTTTGTTCATCCACAACCATGCATGCAGTTTCAGCTCTTGGGGCTCTTGAAAGAATTTGGATATTTAATTGTGCTGCAGTTTCTCAATCCGACGTGGTATGGCTGTAATAACTGATACTGAAAATGTCAGTTTTTTTGTGCCACTTGGTATTTGTATAATGCTTAAAAGCGACATGTTTTACTTGTAATGCTGTCAATGTATTTGGTTGATCCTGGGCAACCAGTTGTGGCTGATCTGGGAGTAAATTGTTGCACAACCAGTTATGGTCCTAATAACGGAAGTCGTTTAGTTTCTCGCATACGGTCTGTTATTCGTATCCCACACTCATGTGCGAGTTGCCTTAGCTGAATCAGTCCGCATACTGGCATTTAAGGGAAAATCTTTCTCTAATCGCAAATTCCGTCAATAATTTTGTTTTAGTTTCTTGACTCTATCAGGATCATAAACTGCAATCGCTTCAACCCTGGCCATTAGTTCATCAACATATGTGTTTCCTCAACAGTGTTAACATTACCGGGTATTTTTATTGACATATATCTTAGCGAATCTTTGTCGGAGTGCACAATAATACTGTACTCATGAACAGATCCGCAAGGTTGGCAAAGCTGGTTATGTGATTTAATTCGGATGACGCATTTAAGACAACTGTACCAACATGTCATTCGAGCAAATGTAATTTACAGTATACGTAATGGCAAGTTTTGCTTAATAGTTAACAGTTTCCAAGGCCAACACCTCTACAGTCATTACATACCAATGCCACTGAACTTTATATATTTACAAAAAGTATTCTAACAGAAATAATCATCTCTGTTTTTATAAACATCATATATGTTTCTAATTGTTGTTTTGAATTTAACGCTAATTTTTACCACATTATACGATATAGATAGTGACCAGATGAAGAACCTGGGAAAACCCCGATAAGAACAGCCAATCCATGGGAATCTACTAGCAAGCTTTCTCACATACCCACATTGGCCCAGCCTGTGACTCGAAAACACTGCAAAGGTGAGATTGCAATTATCAGTAAAGGTAAGCCCTTTAGACCAGTCGGTCACCAGGGGCCTTTTGTTTTGAATGATGGCATACGTGTATCAGGCTTATGTGCTCCTCAGCATATACATATGGTCTTAAAAATACTCGCAGTGGACCCGATTTGATTGTATAGCAATTTGCTGCAAAATACACCGCTGTGAAAGTAATTTGCAAACCTGGGGTAGTGCATTTTAAAAACATTTTTACACCAGTCTGCATCAACCGAAGATCAATGTCAAATATAATTTTGTGTCTGAACATAATTTTCTTTAATTCAGTATCTGATCAAATCACTGCATGCTGCTTATTATGATCACAATGTATTATACCAATACGTTAATGACCACCGCTTGTACAATTACATCTGATGTTCTTAAATGTCAAGCACTGCTTGTATATTGACACTATAGCTTTTCTCTTTGCATGTGAATCTCTTTCCACAAAACTTGTAACATTGCATCATTTGCTTAGATTCTTCATTGTCAAAAAAAGTCTCATTCATTTAAAGGTGCTGTTCGTAATTCAATATATTAATGCTAAAGACATATCTCTAATTAATTCATTCTTGATGATCTTCACTCTTAGGCTACTATATTCACTTGATGTTTTCAATGTCATCACTATCATCATCATTGCAGTATTTATCCATTTTGGGTGATCTAAATGTCTGCTACTTCAGTTTTTTCCTGCAAAATATCAAAGAAGGACATTCCAGGATTCTTTTCTCCCAAGTCATATTTATCAGTATATCGTTGCTACTCCAAGACAATATATAAATTGAATAAATTATCAGTATGTCTAGGCTATGTCTTTAACAAGTCTCTGACTAATCTTTATGATACATTTAAGCTAAACAGCGATTTAATTTTTTTCTGTAGCATTGTGCACAATTCACTGATCTAGTAAAATGAAGCCACAATTTGATATGTTAATACATTCTTTCAAAATACTATACATATCAATCTGTGACTTTTTGCTATATATATATATATATATATATATATATATATATATATATATATATATGTGTGTGTGTGTGTGTGTGTGTGTGTGTGTGTGTGTGTGTGTGTGGTAATTGTTTAAAATACAAATATCCTCTGTTGCAGTTGATATAAAATAATTTCAGACTAACTCTGCCACAGAAATAAAATCATTATAGTGGTGATCAATATTCCTATTTCTGCAGTTACACAAGAATTTGTAGTATAGCCACAATCAATAATATAAGCCTGATTGAAAACTTCAGCTATGTGCGTAATCCAGTAGGGGTCACTTTCTTTACCACACATACACTGATCATGGTCATAATGAAAAATTGTTTATACAAGTAAAGTCATGGGAGTCTTCTTGTCCATCTTCTTCTGAATAAGACCTTGTCAGACCCTTTGCATGTACACCTGGGCTCAACTGATCTACTTATTTTGTTTGGTTCATGAGTCAGTGATTGGTGGTAAGACTAATGAAAGCACCACTTTACATAGGAAAAGCACAGATATGAAGGAATACAACCTTCCGACTGGAGATTTTGATGAGGAAGAAAACAGGACCAAGACTGAAAGAAAGAAATGTAAAAGAGCATGTCAATACAATTTATTTCCAATAAATAAAAAAGCCTTTCTTTTGTTCAAAATTCACCATATTTAATAATAAGAATAAACTTCTCTAACTCAAAACCGTAAAACAAACATGCAATGTTTTAAACCTGAACGTATTTACAAGATTGACAAGTTTGGTTGAAATTAGTATGTCAGATTAATATAGCAGTTGCCCATGGACACAAGATGATGCACGATGGACGAAAGGCAATACCAAAAGTATAAACAAAAGGTGTTAATAGCAAAAGCTCACTTGGCTTTACAGCCAAGTTAAGTAAAACAAGAGCTCCTTCACGCAATGATACTCCGCAGGCCGAAATGAATTTCCAGGAACCAAAAGGCTGTTTATTTTTGTTAACTGATAGGTGTGGAGACTCTCTCTGATATTCTGGAGGAAAAAGACAATTTTCAAAATGGCCATGATGGCAACCATAATGGATGCAAGATTGGGGCCATTTTTTTATGTTAAGTCTTCTGGTGAAAACCCTATGATGATATAATCATTCATTTAGGAAGAGTAGTGATACAATGTTTTTCAAGATGGCCATTGCAGCAATCATACTGTCTGTGCAGATTGGCATCATTTAAGACCAACGTTACGTCATAGGGCTTGAAGTTAAGTAACAAGACCAGGTAAAACCAAATAAGCATTCAAGTCTTCCAAAATATAAATTTACTTAAATATAATATAAAATCAAACACTTTGAGAGAATTAAAAATAACTTAAAATGTACAAATTCCGAGTATGTAAACCTAATTATCCTAATTATAGTACTAATGTCTCACAAATCCAGAAACTATTCCAAAGTATTCTGAATGAAAGTTCTAAAGTGCTTATATGCTACCTTGATAACATCAGTTAATTTAGCAGTTATTAATCCAAATGATTTTACGTTAATGTAATGCCGTGAACGTAGAATATCACACAAGTCCTTGAAGGTTTCGCATAATCTGAGAGAATTAGTTATATATTCAAATCCTTGAATAAATTCAAGTAATCTTCAAAGTACTAACTGTTTAAATTAAAGATTATCTACTCTGCTATAGCCAAAGAAAATATAAATAAATCACAAGCTCCCTTCTGACTTTTAGAAAGCTGGCATAACTGAAGAATGTAATAAGTTGTGTATATTGTCATTATATAGTAAGTATATAAGCAACAAATCAACAATATCTGATTGACTATAATTTCTCAAATAATTAAATCGGATTATTTCACAATACATATAATGCAAACAGTCATAATGTATCAGTCTTTTTCTGACCTTCTCAAATTACTGAACCAATCAAATGCTATGGCATGCAGGATAGCTCTCTACAGGGCATATGCACTACTAATTCCATGTGAACTCCATTCATTTTGGCATGGCATTCTTCACTGACTTAGTTGTTGATTTGACCTTAGCAATTGGCCTTGTTCTGAATGAAATTCCAATGACGTAATGTACATATACTTTATTATAGTGCTAAGTAGTCACTGAATTAAAGAATTTAAAATATAATTGTCATAGGCTCAAATGGCTTATATAAAAACTATATTATAATTTAAATGATGATACAGAAAGCTGTAGCACCAATAAGACATCTTATGAAGTTATTTGGACAAAACCCATGCTGATATGATCATCCATTCAGACGTTGCAGTGATTACAAGATTTTTAAGATGGCCACAATGGTGGCCATATTGTATGTCAGATGTGCATCATTTTCATTCTGGAACAACCAGACAACAAAGGGAAGACTTTTGGTAAAAATGCAGCTATGACTTTCTGTTCAGATGAAGAAGCAATAACAAGATTTTATGATGGCTGCCATAGTGGTCATTGTGGATTTCACCTCAACAATGTTTTCATTTATGACCATTAAAAGCCTTTTGGTGAAACCAAATGTCTATATAACTATCCATTCAGAAGTATGCAAAAAAAGATTTCAAGATGGCTACAACGGTAGCCATGCTGATTGGAAGATTGGAACCATTGTCATTTAGTTTCATATAGGCTCGATAATAAGTCATCTGGTGCAAACCACATGTCAACACTGTTTCCATTTATGAGATGACAGTAACAAGATTTCTACAATGGCTGCCATAACAGTCACATCTGATGTCAGATCAGCACCACAAACAAAATAAATAGTTATTTGATAAAAAGAAAACAATATGATAATATGACCATCCACCCAGAAGTAGGAACAATAAGATTTTTAAGATGGCAGCCATATTGACTGTCAGATCGGCACACCTTTCATTTAGGAATGACTATATACAGACGTCATAAAAATCTTTTAGTGAAAACCCCAAATTAATAGGACTTTCTGTTCAGGAAGAGTTGCAATAACAATGAATTGATTAGAGAGAAACTACATTGTATGGATGACAATTCCAAGTCCAACTAGCCTGGACAAGTGAAAATAGTTGGTAGGCAAGAGAAATCTTGGATGAATTGTTCAATGTACTGAGAATTTTAGAAAAAAAACCTCTGATAACATTTACCTTTCATCATTTGTGCTAGGCTATGGGCTAACATATCTTAGAAATGCCCCGCCCCAACATATTCGTTAATGAAAACTAGAAACGTAACTCGCATTCAGATCCTCATAAAAATACAATGCCTAAAAAGAAGTGCTTTTGTGGTAACAGGATCCTTACACTTACATACACTGCAAGGAACTACAAAATTTACAATTCCTGCAATTTCAATCACTATGGTAAGTAAGATAAATTTGAACATAATGAGCACAAATTAAACACTGTTCTGGGTTTGCAAACACTTTATACATAGCTTAATAAGGCAAAAACCAAAACGTTTGCTTTGTAATATACAATTTTGACCGATACATATTTCATTAAATATTTTTATTTTTGTCATTCCTAATGTAATAACACTTCCACATAAAGACTGCTTGAACAGAAAATATTGCAGAACGCTGTCTCTACTCAAATGTAATACTTTTTTCCCCAAATACTAAGCAAAGACACCTCAGAAATAAAACAGGTCACTGTATACACCATTTCAAATATTTAATATACATGTGTGTATAGAAATGAATAGACAAAGTACATTTCATGCCTGTGATGCAAAAGGTTAAGAGAAATGAAGTTAAACATTGTAGCTTTACATATTCAGTAGATGTTCAAAGTATTTCATAGTAACCAGCTTTGTCAATGATGTGCCATGCTCCCTGAAAATGAATGCTTCTATAAAGTTTTATAACTACATACAACAGTTTAAGTAAACAAAAAAACTGAGATCAATGATATTTTTAATTAATGGAACATAATAGGTCAATGTGTCCTTTTTTTACCAGTGATGAATGAAAATATATCTAATGATCAGTGTCATGACCTTTTTTTTACAGATAAACATGCACGAATGTTAAAAAAATGTGTTGCTTTGACCAACTCTTGCTAATAATTGGTACAGTTAATAAATAAAAATAAAAAAGTTTCATATTTCAACATGTAACAGTATCCAAGATCTCAGAAAGTGAGCTTAATGTAAACAAAGAACATAATTAACTGAACCTGAAATGTAGGTTACGGTCCTCTCTGTTTTTGAAGATGGGTAAAACAAACTCTTAAAATGAATAATCTCATCAAATTTCATGACTGTATAATCAAAAGTATGAGGAAATATTAACTAAAGGCAAAGATATATATGTAGTTATAGGAGCATAAGATCAGGTCTTTGTGGCTAACTTTGGCAGTTTGATTATTGTACAACAAGAGTTGTTTCTGTGTGTCCCGGCTGCCAAACAAGAGGTTGTGAGTTTCATCCCAAATTTTGTATTACTTTTTTGGTATTTGCATCTTCAAACTTTCTTTTCAGCGTCCTAATTTAACTTTTTTTTTGTATACTTTTTTTCTTTTTAAAAATTCCCATCCCAGGACAGGCAATTAACCTAGTTTTGAAAATAAATGTAGCCAGTCATACTGAACAATAGCTGCCTGTAAATGCCCATAGTGTTTTTCTCAAGCAATGTAGTTTAAAGACAGTACAACTTTCCAAATATTAAGAATAGGAGCAATGCAAAATATTCATACTAAATTACATCTCCACCTGAAGCATAATCTTCATTTCAGCTAATGATACAAACATTCAGTGTACAGTTGCTTAGTTATACTTTCTATAAAACTTTTAAATGCACACAACGCTGTATTTAATATGATAAAATAGTTTAAAAATTTTAAAGATTCATACATAAAGCCTCATTTCACGTAAGACTAATAAAATGGTTACCAAGTGCAATGAATCTGTTCAACTGTTTTCAAATATTTTGTATGAAGAAATGAAAAATATAATGTTCCTGGTCACATTATAAAACAGCAATGTTTTCCCTTGATCAATATGCTTCAATGAGGGATCATAGCCAGTTATCTTTCCAAGAGGTGTTGCCACTGAAAAACCTGGTCCCGATATTTGGTTATCTTTGGACTTTATCATTCCCCAGAACAATCTGTTGTTGATCAATCTAGATATATTATTTTAATTCACTCATTATAAGACAATTAAAAATGCAAAACAACTTTGAGAACAGTTTCATATTTAAAGCTTAATAAAAAGTTTTTAAAATATAGTATTTATTTTGGTGAACAACTGTGAAATAAATGGTCATGGAGAGGTAAATAAGACTTGGTATAAATTTACAATAAATATGCCTTTTAACAGAGCCAGGCCTCATATAAATAAATCATGAATACATAGGTGAACAGATTTGTGTGTGTATGTGCGTGGTAATCAGAAACAATTCCCTTTAAAATATTGCATGTTATGTTCTACTGCAACAGAGTCCAATGTCATGTTCTAAATCTTATTGCAAACTGTCCCTGAAAAACTAAAAAATACACCAATGTATTTAGACCATGATAATATCTCTCATTTTGTCCCTCTCAAATAATATTTTGGGTATAGGTTATCTGAATAAAATAAAAATAGAATATTTTACTTCTATCAAATCTGACAGATATCATTGTACACACACCCACACCCCTAAACATCTCTCTCTTTCTCTCTCTCTCTCAGCCATGCATGGGCTGAATATTAAATTAAAGCCATTTTAAATAAGAAGCAAAGACGTCATAATCAAAATATTAATGTTCTGTCTGTTTTAAACGAAAGTTATTTTCTGGAGGAGAGCAGCATTAACACAGTAACATTTTATTTCATTCATATGACTTATAAAAATACTTGAAAAACTTATCATCATAGGCCTATAACCTGAGAATAAAAAGAACAATTATAGTTTAATATAATGCAGATATGATATTACTCTAATAATATATAAACTATATGTTTAACGTTAAAAATATTCAATTCAACAAGAATTTCGTATAATTTCAAACTAATGGATAAAATCATTTCTTAGGAAGTCTAAATTTTTTACTAAATTACCCCACCAAGTAACCATCTTGAATTATTCAGAATAAATCTCTGAATGTTCCATGAATTTTATAATTTGAGGGATATGACTCTGTTTAAAAGTAATTTTGGAAAAGAAGCACATAGTTGATTGTGTGAAATTGACGAGTATTTCATTTTTATGCAGAAATGAGAAAATGTGATTTTCCATTTGCGACAACATCACCGATGCCTAGTTTGCTTAACCTATTGATTAACTAATTTTTTCGCATAGATAACTTAGCTCCTCATCTTTTAAACTCCTCTCTCACCGCCGATAACGTCCATGATCCGTATGATTGAGACATTTTGCAAAGCAAAATGAAGATGCTGTAAGTTTGTATTGCTTGTATGTTATGTAGGAAGTATACCAGATATAATTTTGGACTCTTTGTTCCATGCAGCCACCTATTGGTTTAAAGAGAAGAAAACAGGCTACGATCCCTGATTATTTGATGCATATTTTAGGCTGAATCCATCTGGATCAAGATGATTTTCAACCCAAAACTTTCCCACATCCCTTGGTATATCTTGTTACTGAAAAAAAAAAACAAAAAAAACCCCATTAATTTCTCTTTCTGATTATATTCAGACTTTGCAATTAGATTCTAAAAAGCATGCACATACTGTGTCTGTTAAATGTAGTAAAGCACATGCCCCAAAAATAAGCATAAACATAAGCACACAAAGGAATTCTAGGTTAGCACAAACTTGGGTGACACCATCATCATCAACTCTATGACAAAGCTTTTGTGCAATACCAAATCACTAAAACTAGTATTACAAACGTCATGAAACTTGCTATATTTAACATTTAAGGAGGAGCAATCACCTTCCCGTTATTGGCATCTGTGGTGTTGTGGCGAGAGTGGTAGGGGTAAAGGCCACCCCCTTTTGCATACTTATCTGAGTATAATTTAGCTCAACCGGTGTAACAGCCAATTCTTTCCCTCCTGCTGGACTCTGGTAATAAGCTTAATGTCCACATGTGAAATGTCATACATGTAATTGATTACTTAACATCAAAGGGGGGGGGGGCAGAATCAGCTAGCTGATTCTTTCCTCCCACCCCCAACAAAATAGTTTCTTATTATTAATGGGTTCTTTGGTAATATGCTTAAGGCCTACAAGTGAAATATCATACATAGAATGGGTCACTTGACAAATTGGGGAAGGGTGAGGGGACAGAATGAGCTAACCGATTTTTCCCCACTACAACTAATTGGTTTCTTTTCATTAATGAACTCTTTCCTAATCTGCTCAAGACCCACATGTGAAATATAATGCATGTAATAGTCCACCCATCAAACTCTCACATAGGGTTTATTTCAAATGAGCATTACATTAGTACGGATTACAATTTCAGACTAATAACCTTTCAAATATGACTTACATGGAATAAAATACAACTTTTAATTATTGTTCATGCTTCTTCTTAGTAACCTACCACTATATTAAAATGGTTATTTCCAAGGTTTTATAAATAAATTCTGGGCTGAGTGAAAGTGTTCAAGGAAAAGGATGCTGGTATCTCAACCAATCAAAGCGCTTAACTCCTTTGGAATTTGATCCACTAGCATTATACACATAAATGTCTGTGGATAACAAGTGATGCTTCACCCATAATCTCTGTAAAAGTTGCCCACACAGTATTTAACTCCATACTACCGTCCTGTAAATACTTATTTACACTGTTGTTGAGGTAATTACTAAGACTTTTAGTAACCATTGTGGAGCGCATATGCCTGATAATACTAATACGGCAAAAGATGTAGCTCTCTTCACTTCCTGAAATTGCAAAGCTTATAGCTCTAACATGCAATTACCATCACCTCGTACAATTTGCAATTCTGTTAGGGCTGATGATGTCTTATGTAAATTATACTTTGGTCACTTCATAAAGGTGAATTTCATTTTCCTGCAACTTTTTTGTGCATTATTTTTCTGTAGAAGGATTGAAGATATTATGAATGTTTTTGTTTTCCTTGTGTTCCCGGGGCCTCCTTGGAAGTCTTGTTGGCAATCTTTTCAATTGCTGACTTGTTTTTCTTTTAAGAACGTTATTTGGATTACCATTACTCTATTACTTATTGTTGGAGGAGTTGAAGTCTGATTGTTTTTCGTTGAGTCTTTTCAATTGTTCTTTCAGTGTTTTCTTGGAGTTTGTCTCATCTGTGGTGTGGTGGCTTTTGTCATAGCTGGTCTCCTTGTATAAAGTTTCAAATGGCTACAATGATAAATGTTAGACAGCAGCTTGCCAGTATGTTCATTTTGCAGTCTTACCCTGCCTTTTGTAAGATCATCTTTAATTACGTAAGGGCCCACCCATCGTGGTGCCAGTTTGCAGCCAAATCTCCTTATTGTATTGGCATTCTTCATAAGAATCAGAGATCCCTGTACAATTTAAATGTTTTCTGTGTTTGTTTATGTTTGCCAACACATCATGAGAGAACTCAATGCAATCTCTGCTTTGGCTACATGCAGAAATGATACAAGTCTTCCTACCATAAATAATCTCAAAAGGTGTGGCCTTGGTAGATGCTTGTACATTTGTCGTATATACAAACAGTATATTGGGCAACCAGACATCCCATTTTGTTGCTTGGTCATTGGTAACCTTGGACAGAATTTCTTTCAGGATCCTATTATCTTGTTCCCTCTGCCCATTGGTTTGTGGATGGTATTGTAGTAGCGCCTATTTGATGTAACTGTGCTATGGGGAATTAGTCACAACCAAGAGGGTTTTCTTTTCTACATTTAATAGAACTCCGATACTTCTAGTTCTTCATGCTGACCCCATGCACTATGTTTGACCTGGCTTATAAACAATCCCAGCGGACTTCGGAGAGAGCATTCCCTGAGGACCTTTTCTAGAACTAAACTTTGGTCTGATTGTGTTAGGTGCAGACCCTTTACCTAACTCTAATCTACATATCAACATGCACAAAATCTAAATTATGTAATCCAAAATAAAGTCATATATCTGCTCTCCATATACACTCTTTTCCCACTGATACTGTATGTTAGAATTTCCAAAAATATTATATTAAGTAGAAAATTACTTGTAAACTTTATCCTTATGAGCAAATTAATTCAAAATTAAATAATTCAAAATTAAACTATAACTACCTAACTCTATTTTAAGCTCTTTATACCTACTAAAAGAGATTCAAATTTCCCTACAGCTGGTGACTAATTTTAATGTTTAAGTATTAAGGCAAACTTGCTATAATTGATTTTAATTAGCTTTACAAACACATAAACCAATTGTCATACTGACTTCTTCGTTTTGATTTCTCAGGTAGCACTGTAACTTGACATGATTGCATTTCAGTAGCTGCTGATAATATGGTATTCACCCAGAATCTCAGCCTCTAAATTTAACAGTGACCAAAGAGCTACTCCTCTATCATAGACATACTATTATTAAATTTATGGAGAGAATATAGAAAAGTTATACACACATATATCTTCTCTTCAAAAACTTATAAAAATACCATAGCACCTGAAATAACTAAATTTAGCCCTATAATAGTATGCAGAGGAAATTCTGTGGTCTATATTAAACTCATGTTAGGTTATCTATTACCTTGTTTGTGAACTATTTTCCCTGAGCGATAGGACCAAGGCGACATATGATGTTAAGTAGAAATTCTGTTACTTCATCAGCTCTTTTATTGTGGAGACCTTCAGCCTCAGACCACTTGGAAAAATCATCTGTGGCTGCAACAATATATTTGTTCTCATTGTCTGTCATTGAAAGAGGACATATACTATCGATTCCACCTAAACTCCACACTTTTGATGGCACTGGTAAAGAATTCAGGAGGTGCTGCTTGTATTGGCCCTAGATTCACTCTACTGCATTTATAGCAGTCGCTTACATAATTTATTATATGTTGTTTCATCCCCATCCAGTAATACCCTTCGTGGCATTTCTCATATGTTTTGTCATGGCCTAGATGTCCACCAGTGTATTTACCTGTAACAATACAAATATAACAATTCAATTGTACTTCAAAAGTTCAAGAAAAGAATGTTTATAATTTATAATTATGCACTTTGTGTACGAGAGAGAAAGAGGGGAGTATACGTGAGAGCACTATTGAGGCCGATGATGAAAACGGAGGGAGCAAACAAGAGAGAGGAGAGTAAGAGCAAGAGCTAGAGAGAAAGAAGAGAGAAAGGAATATAGATAGAAAAAGACAGGAAGAGAAAGATAGAGAGAGAGAACGGAGGAAGAGGAGTATACATGAGAGTTCTAGAGACAGATGGTGAAAATGGAGAGAGAGAGAGAGAGAGAGAGAGAGAGAGAGAGAGAGAGAGAGAGAGAGAGAGAGAGAGAGAGAGAGAGAGAGAGCAAAAGTGAAAGAGGAAGACAGAAAGAAAGAGATAGGGGAAGAAAGACAGCGAGGAACACACAGACGAAAAGTGAGGGGAAGATAGAAAAAGACGGAGAGGAAGAGAGATAGAGGCAGAGAAAGAAAGAAGACAGACACAGCGGAAGAGGGAGGAAGACAGGTGAAGAGGGAGGAAGAAAGGACAAGAAAGAAAACAAAGAGGAAGACGTTAGGAAGAGAGAGAGGACAAAAAGAAGACAGAGTGGAAAAGAGAGAGATGAAAGAGAGGAAGACAGAAGACAGGAGGAGAGAAAGGAAGATAGATAGGGGAAGAAAGAGATGAAGAATGAGAAGAAAAGGAATATAGAGAGGGCATGGAAGGATGACAGGGAGGAAGAGTGAAAAAGACAGAGGGGACACACGAGAGAGAGAGAGAGAGAGAGAGAGAGAGAGAGAGAGAGAGAGAGAGAGAGAGAGAGAGAGAGAAAGAGAGAGAGGAAGACAGTTATTAAGATAGAGAAAAACAAGAGGAAGACAGAAAGCAGAGACATTAATGATGGATAATTTATTTTGATAGAGTATGGATGTATCAATATATTAATTAGCTTAGCAAGTAGTGTTAAATTGTTTTTCTTTACATTATGGCCAATAGACCCAGGCTCTGTACATGTTATCTGAGTATCTTAGAATTTTGCATTAATATTATATCATGATTGCTAATTTTTTAAAGTACTACTTACCAAAATGAAAGCTTGCTAGGACTGCTGATACGTCATTTCTTCTATGAACACGACAGTTATTTTTGTAAAGTACACCACTGCTTCCATTAAAGCCTTTAACCTCAATTCACTCTTTCTCTTATTGCGAGCTTTGATAGCTGCCAGATTTGCTGGGTAGGTACCATCATTAACATCCGATACTATTTCAATGTATAACTTGTCATCCATGATTAGTCAAGAAGTAATATTAAGGATATTCAACTTTATGCCAAGAACTGATGCCACCAAATGCTCTTATAAATGGGATTATAGACTCATTTCCTGTAGGGAACACCTGGAATTACCTGCGATAATTACTATGTACACAACATATGACATTTCTGGTGGGTTTTGCAATACACAAGTTTAGTGGCTTTATTTGTTTTCAAATGACACCACCCTTCCCTAATCCCTTGAACCCCCAAAATAACAGAACAATAACATTCACCTGTAATCATCACACCTGTGACACTTTCCTTTAATATACATACAGTAAGGAACACCTAGAATACTTGAGAAACACTGCTTGCAAACTTCCTATTGTTTTCTTTTTAATAGGCAATTTCAATAAAATACAAAATTATTTTATACATGCTAATAAAAACTGACAAATTGGGACAATCATATTTCTTCCATGTGAGACCTTAAAATAGTGATATTTCCTCATCTTATATTCTAATTATATATAAAATCCAAACAAAATAAGAAAAACATATAAACCCCCTCAATGAAGGAAGGACATTAATATATTTTTGTTAATATGGAAGGTTGTAACATAAATATTTATTTTAAAATGGTTGGTTTTAAAAACAAATATATTCATTTTCGAGGGGGGGGGGAATTTCTTATAAAATTCTTCAAATAAGTTAGTATCTGTTTTTATAAATTTTGTTTTGCTATTTAATTGTTCTAATGGTGTTAATTGGAGGGAAGAGAATCACCTAGCCAATTCTTTCCCCAGGGGAGGACACTTTCAGCTGGAGGGGGAAATAATTTGCTAGCCAGTCGTTTCCCTCAGCGAAAGAATTGGCTAGCTGATTCTTTTCCTGGGGAAAATATCAACTTGCCAATTTTTTCCCCTCGGGAAACTTTCAGAGGGGGATAAATTTGACTACTATACCTGTACTTTGATGTTTTTGTGCAAATGCATAATTTCGACAAATGGATCAAGGTTTCTTTCAGGCAAATTATAAAGTACCTTTCGTGAACAGATCAGACATGCAGCTTACAAGAGGGGCTCAATCTTGATTTAGAGGAAACCTAGTCATTGTGCTGTCAGTTTTCTTTTTTTCTTTAAGCTCTACATCAATCCTAAATAAATCTTGTGTGAAAAGTAAAATCTGAGAAACTTGCAATGCATTGTTCCATCGTGGTACCTGAAGTTCTCCGATTAATGGCTACAAACACAGTTCACACTGTAATAGATAATTCTATATCTGCATGCCACAATGTTGTCTAGTGAGTTCAAGCTGTTATAAACAGATAGATAAAAACAAAACTTGCATGCATGCACCGTTAATCAGCATTGACATGCTTAAAATTTGGGCACAGAATATTGCCAGTTACAAAATCATGCAAAAACAAATGAGTTAGAATTAATTTCATGGCCATAAACTGTTATGATCACAACTTTGCAAGGGGTCTGACCCTCCTCCCCTTGACAACAATATGTTAAACCTGTTTAAGAGAAACTCAGCATCCTTTATTTTATTTCCAATTTAACTAAATAACCAATATGGCAATTTGCAACCAGTGCAATCTAGCTGCATTTTCTTTTGTAAATTCATAATTATAAAAAGGTACAAAAGTACTAGGTTTTATGCAAAGAAAAATGGCACTACATTATACCAGTATTGTACATTTTTTTTTACCCCCACCCCCGAACACAGCACTGACTGGTGTTATGACTCTATGGTCTTAAACTAAGTATCAGAAAATACTGAAAACCAACAAGTCTTTCATAAAATTCAACAAATAATTTATTTCCCTAGAATGCAAAGTGAAAGTTTAACAGGAACTTACACTACTGTGAATTACATCCCAAAGAGTCCCAAAAAGTTGCAACTTAAGTCCAAAGGGTATCAAGTATTCCAAATGAATTCCAGTAGTATTCCAAAAGAAATTCGATACTGAATGCTCTGATGTCCCATAAGTCTGGAATAGTGTGGATGTGCTGACTGTCTTGATGTAACACAACAATATAATCCAAAATGTCCTTGAAGAAATTCACAATAATTCCAAGATAGTAATTTAGTCCTAAAGTCAAAGAGCACTTTGTAATTAGAATTAATAATTGAAATAAATAAATTAAATCCTCACAAAATATAACTGAACACAACTGACTCCACTGGACTGATGTTAAGATATGGAATGAATGATTCGGAATTAAACCATATATATACATACATATATATATATATATATATATATATATATATATATATATATATATATATATATATATATATAAAGCTAAGACACAATAACAGAACCCGGATGAGGGTCAAAAGTTCATTTTCCCATCATATTCATAAACAAGGTTACTTCCAGAAAATTCTTAATTTTTAATAAAAACATGGCCCTGAACTCAACATCTGTAAACATGTTTATCTCTAAGTGATAATTATCTTAATATATAAACTAAAATCACAAACAAGACTTAGGACTGTAATATGTTGTTTACAAGAGCAAAAACACAACAAACATATTTGGCCAAATTGAAACACTGTCAGTAGTTATGGATTCTCCCAAAATCTGCCATGACATTTTATTTGCTGCAAGATGCCTCATTTTCCTGCACCAGACATCACGCTAGGCCTTTATTACAACATCTTGAGTAGGCAAGATATTCTGCAAGCCTTGGTTTCAATTCCATATGATCCTGAAATTATGCAAAGTATGTTTCATATGGCAATGTGACAGACGTCCCAAGCTATATCTTGTAAATGTTTTCATGGAAACATCTCTAAATATGGCTAAAATTATAGGACACTTTACTTTTTCATTTGAAATGCAAAACCATTCTTAACTCCTTAAAGGGTGACATCTTGCTTCTGTCAAACAATAAAGCATTGTGGGTAGGAATAATCCACTTGATCGTGTTCTGAGATACATGGTCTACGTTTTGTTTTGCTATCAGTCACGTGAGTACCATAAATGGTACACCAAACACCCATTCCCACAATTATGTGCGTCATCAGTGAATACCCCAAGAATTAGTAGCAACCCTCGTACCTCCATTATGGTGGGTGGCACCCCAAAAGTCTTTGCCTACTATGTTATCAAATACATCGTCTTTCTCAACTCAAATGCAAGCAACTGACAATTTTTGGTCCCGGAAATAAATATCAAAACATTTTTTATTTATAGCATGAAATGCAAGCCAACAAAAAATTCTGACCACAGTATGGGATGCAGATCTCAAGTGCAAATGTGTCGAGACTGGTAATATACATTCTTTATGTCAAAGTGACCGTGAACTGCCACAAAATCAATAGATGTATTCATTCTCTAAAATGTGAGTCATCCACAAAATTTGGTCAAATTAGGAACAGAACCTAAAGTATTTTGTTGAAACCGTATTTGGGGGTCATTTCCCCAAAATGAACAGGTGTCTTAAGTCTCAAATGCATGACATCCACAATCTCTGATTTATAATAGGTAACGAAGAACAGAAGATATTGTCATTAAACTATATTTCCTCAAATAGTCAGTGACCCTGACCACTGACAACAAAATCAATGTAACAGTATGAATTCTGGAAGATGATTATTGCACCAAAACTGAGTGGAATCTTGTTGCGGTCAAGATGAGGTATAAGAATTAACATTAACGTATAGGCTTGGCCCGCAATAAATCACTGCCTGCAAAGGATGGGATGCTCTGCTGCATGGGATGGGGCATGATTGATTTTTAATTAGGACCCACTGGAATAATGGTTAGAGATATAGAAGAGGCGATATTAACATGGGGTTAAGTGGCAGAAAACAACAACGTAGAGACAAACCTGAGACAATTTTGTGCCATTTGGATTGTGTGCATGTGATTTGGAATTGTAACGTGACTTTAACACTTTTTACAGTCATATCACTACAATTCTGCAGTACTGAAGTTTATAGTGATGTCTAGCATTGGGGTATCATGCCGCAGACATGTAGTATGATGTCCCACCCAGTCACATTATAGTAGGCTGACCAGTCCTGACACTAACCTCTTATTCCTAAGTGCCTAGCAAGGCAGCTGTTAGAACCATTTTTATAAGTGTTTGGTATGACTCTGCTGGTGTTTGATCCCTCAAACCCCCGCATCCGAGACAGACGCTCTAACCACTAGGCCACCTGAGCAGTCTGATGCCATTTGGAAATAATTGTCTAAAATAAGTTTTTCCTTAATAGTTATTAATAAAGGCGGACCAGAGAGAATTATTCTAACTTTGCTGTGGTGGTTAAAATTTTGGCAGTTAGATATAGTTAATCCTGACTGGTAAAGTTAAATGAGGGAGTGTGCTTCCATGATAAAACTCAATGTTTTAAGTATTCTTCATCAAACATTTTGGCAGTCCAAGTTTTTCTGTGGAAGGGAAAGCCCCACTTAAAGAACAACAGCAAGTATCTTTTCTCATTAAAACATTGTCCAAGGGATGGGTGTCTGGAAGTGAGGGACACAAAGACATTCAGCCATGGAAAAGAGAGAGTGTCTTGGAAAGCATAAGGAGAAAAAGATCTCTATATCTAAACCACACAGTGGGGAAAGAGAACAGACAACCAGGTTATGGTTGAAGACCCAAAAGAGACTGGAGAGAGGGAAAAGAGGAAAAGGAATAGAATGTCTTTGACCTCTCACAAACACTTAATTTGGAAGGACTAGACACAAACAGGTTATGCCGGCATGCTGAGTAATGAGTTTTATTGTTCACTCGACCCTATGATAAAATTTGTTTTATAGGTATAATAAAATAGATAACTGCATTTCTTATAAATTTTGAAATTCTATTTCTAAGAGAAAGTGTATCATTCAAATGTCATGTTCAATTTCATTGTATTTATGTAATTGATTAAACTGTTATATTTTACATACGGGGCCTCGTGCTGTTCTATACTATATCTCTGCTCAGATCTGTTATTCCATCCATTAATTTCATATTTTACGTTGTTATTTACTCAATCCAGGCAATAACACCATAGTCGATCATCTCCTAGATAACAATAACCAACAAAAGTGCTATGTAACAAGTGGGGCATCCTCTATCAGTCAATTGGTGTCTTTCGCATCTCGTGTACATGGTTTGGTCAAAGCAGTGGGTATACATGTAAATAACCATCTTCAGTCTTTCAGTCCTAGTCAGCCTGACTTCTGATGCCTAAAATTAATCAGATTCTTCCCAAAGGCAAGCTGATCCAATAGTTTGGTAACCACAGATTGTCGGGAGCCTAACTTATTCTGACGAAAGTGAAGAACAAGCAGACTGACATCTGGAAAACAGGTGCACATGTAATATTATTACATGATTGTTGTATAAAAACTGTAAGAAGAAACATTAAGGTTGCCATGCATTGCTAGAAGGTACACCCTACATGTATCTAGTCCAGGGGTCTCAAACACGTGGCCCATGGAATTATTTCCTGCAGCCTGCAACGACATACGGAAATTGTAAAATAATTAATAATGCAAAATTTTTTTCACAGCCAGCCAGTTTGATACAAACTGGATTGTTACATCATTTACTTTTTGTTTCCAAAATTTCAACTGGCAACCGTTTTTTATATGAACCGCTTTTGACATGTCAAAACTTGTTAATCTTTGAATTTCAATAGATATCGAAACTCATTAGTCTTTGAATTTAAATATTGAAACTATCCAAGTTATATTTATTCCAAATGTCATACATAATGTGATTTTAAGTTCAGCTATGGCAATTGCAAATTGTAGAAACAGCTCATTGGTTGAGGTTTTCATGTTCACTTCTGTGATTCTAACAAATGAAATGATGATGCCTATTAATGCAGCAATATACTGATTAAAAGCTACCAACACTTAATTATCATGTAAAAAATTCCAATTGCAACTAATTTATCATTGGAAAAATATTTCAATATAAATCAAGGAACAATCCCTCACTTTTTATTTGCATTTTCAAAACAGATGACTGGAAAGATCCAAACTGTACCTTTTCCTACTTGGATATACAAAAGAAAATTTCATAGTGCAGCACCCATTTAAGTTTTTTTTTTTTTTTTTTTTTTTGATCAACGTATTTTTTTCTCTTGCTGGGAGTATACTGTGCAAAAATAAGAGCAACTCCTGAGTAACATCTAATTTTCATGTACAACATTCCTTGTCACATTACAGATAATAACAACAACAATCTCTCACCTATAACAACAAATACTACTGTTACTACAATAAAAATAACAAGAGTCCCTAGAATGTACTGATGCTTTACCATGTGAGAAGAATTTCCAGGGATTTAATACAATACCATTTGTTCGGTTAAGACTAAGTAGACTGTTATGTATATCTATATTATTTTTTTTTTAATGATTATACAATGTTATGGGTCATTTTGTAAAGAACATATTAAATAGTAATTTTGTCCGTTATTGTGGGCCTGTATTTTAAGATAATGTATTTGTGTCTGTAAACATGCTTACTTGGATGTGAATTCAGGACATTGGCATTCCCCTCAGAAAAACATGGTCTACCTGCCCTTTTCCTGGCAGCTTGCTAAAATTTATGTAAACAGACCTGACGTTTTTTTACGAATTTGATGGAAATTCTACTAAGATGACACACTATTTCCAGAAAATGGTTTATTGCAACATAGGTCAAGTGAGAAGGTATATACATGTAATATTGTTTAAATCAGAATTACTATTCCTATCTTAACATCTGTAGTGGAATCGGTCTTTTAGCAGTGTTCAATTATTATTTGAGAAGATTTATTTATTTCAATTACCAGTATTTATTGGAATTACAAAGTGCTCATTGACTTTAGGATAAAATCACTCTTTGGGGATTACTGTGAATTTATTCAAGGACATATTCCAGATTACATCAATTTGAAACAGCAAGACCATTTGCAAATTCGCAAATTCAAGACCATTCGCACATCAGTACATGTAAGACTGGAATTTACTTGGAACACCACTGGAATTCATTTAGAACATTATACGTTTGGAAATGTGATAGAATTTTTAGGATTATTTGGGATTTAATTCACAATAGTGTTAAGTACCTTTTATTCTAAGGAAATAAACTATTTGTGAATTTTACAAAACTTGATGGTTTTTGCTCTTTTCTTTTACTTAGTTTAAGACCATAGATTTGTAACAAGACAATATAAAAAGTCTTTTAGTGAAATCCCAATGACAATATGACCATCCATGCTTTGGGGAGGAGGGGTTAGTGACAGCAACATTTTCAAGACAGCCATTTTAACATCAATATTGGATCTACCAATGATAACATTTTCACTTAAAAACAGCTAGGTATCATAAGAAATCAATTGGTGAAAACTCTATGTTGATATAGCCATTCATTTAGAAGGAGCAGAGATAACGACACTTTCAATATGGCCAGCATGGGGGTCGTACTGAGGGTCAGATTGCATTGTTTTCATTCCGGACCAACTAGACATCAGAAGAACTCTTTTGACGAATACCCATATCAAAATGACTTTCCATGGAAGAGTAGAGCAAGAATTTCCAAATGACCTTTTGGGTGCTCAGTTTAGCATCATTGCCATTTATGACCAACCAGACATCATAAGAAGTCTTTCAGTTAAAACACCATGCTGATATGACCATTAAAATGGTCACTGTGGTGGTCTGAGTGGCACCATTTTCATTAGACACCTTAAGGTTTTAGTAAAATCCCCATGTTAATATGAAATTCATTTAGCAGGAGTAGTGATGATAAAATTCTCAAAATGGTCACTATGATAGTCATATTGGATTTCTGACCAGCACCATTGTCATAAAACTATTTGCTATGGAGGAGTAATGATAAAAAGCCTTTAAGATCGATGGTACGACAGCTATAATGGAACTCAGATCAGAACCATTTTCATTTAGGACCAACTAGACATCATGAGAAGTCTTTTAGCTAAAACGTTATATCACCATCCATTGAGGAGGAGTAGTGACAAGATTTTCAACTAGACGTTACATATATGTTAAGACTTTTGGTGAAAACTCTAGTTACATTTATGTTAAGGCTTCTGGTGAAAACTCTATGTCAGTTTGATTCTACATTCAAGAGAAGCAAAGATAACAAGATTTTCATATTGAATGTCTGAGCAGCAGCGTCTTCATTTAGGACCAACTAGACCATGGGATGAATGAGTGTGTAAAAAAGGTTCACTGCCATCCTCAATGTAGTTTAGGAGATGTGATAACAAATTAGCAGTAACAGACAGATGGATGGATAACAACTGATACATGATAGACAATCATATAACCTCTTCTGTTCTATGACAAGTAGACTAGCTAATAACAAGTTTTACTAGTGCCTAAGGTAGCATAACCCAATGCCAACCCACCCTCTCATATCACCCATTTACAACTAAGTAGATCTAAACCAAAATTTAGCAGTATAGAAATTTTACCATGTGATCCATTGATTTTCACCAAAGTATATGAAATCTCTCATTCACTACTGAAAACTGTCTTTCCTTGCTTATGATCTTTCTTTAGGTAATTTCCACTATCTGATTTGGAATTACCAATGTTTAATCATCAATGACAGACCTAGATGGGGCTAGCTGGGTAATTTTATGCCTGTTCTGAAGGTGCAGTGTTCATTTTTCAGAATGATCATTCACCATTTGTTTAATTTGACAATATGTGTCACACGTTATGAGTTGATGATGAAAATCACCGAGATATATAATACATGATACCAGTGGACTCCATCATGACAGGCCAATCATGTGACTATGTCACTGCAAATCCAAAAGCAAAGATCATGCACCAGAAGCCTGGCCAAGACAGGTACAACAGATACATGTAGTGGCTAAGTGAGCAAGCAATTATCCTGGATTATATTAATAATCGCACATATATGAAAAGAAAAGACTCCATTTGAATGATAGGGTTTTAGTATTTGGTGATAGTGTGTTTAATTAACTGATTACTTTTTAACGGGTATCAGGAAACATTAAAGTGCAACAGTGGGTTCTAAAGTGTCACAAGGCTAAAATGATAGCGCAGTAGGAATGCTACTGTAATTTTGGGCCCGATGAGAACACATAACACTTTCAACTGTTAAATATATCAAGCAAATAAATTTACTGTACTTTTCTAATGCTAAGCCCTGTAGTGATGGAGATTTTGGTCATCAGATTATCACAGTTTTCATTTAAGACCAACTGGACATCATACAAAGGCATATGGTGAAAACCCCATGTCAATATTGCTGTCTGTTTAAGTAGAGATGCGATAGCAACATTTTTAAGATAGCTGTCATGGTGGCCATATTGGATGTCTAATTGGAATCATTTTTATTTAGGACCAGCTAGACAACTTAAGAAGTCTTTTGGTGAATAGCCCATGTTGACACAACCATCCATAAAGGATGAGTAGAAATAACAATATTTTAAAAATGGTCACTGTAGTTGCCATACTAAACTTATTATCAGTACCATTGTCATTTATGCCCATGATGTTTTTTAGTGAAAGCTCCATGTTGATATCACCATCCATTCAAGAACCGATGCCAAGGCTTTCAAGATGTCTGATGTAGTGGCCATATTGGATATCAGATCAGCACCATTTTAGTTAGGACCAACTAGACATTATACAAAGTCTTTTAGTGAAAACCCCGTGTTAATATCGACCTCCAATCAGAAGAAGTAGCAATAACAAGATTTTGAAGAGTCTGTCATTTGGACCATACTGGAAGTCAGACTTGCACCATTTTATCCAGGACCAACTTGCCAGCAGCAGAATTCTTTTAGTGAAAACCACATGTTGATATGCCCGTTCATTCAGGAGAAGTAACAATAACAAGAATTTCAAGATGGTCAGTGGCAGCCATATTGGTGATGCTGTTTTCATTAAGGACCAGCTAGACATCATGTGAAGTCTTTTATCGAAAACAGAATGGTGATATGACCATCCATTTAGGAATAGTGAGAACAATATTTTTAAGATGGCCACTGTGGGGGCCATATTGGATGTCTGAGCAGCACCATTTTTTAGACCCTGGGATGAATGTGTTTGTAAAGTTTCATGCAATCCTATAAGTAGTTTAGGAGAAGCAGCGACAAACTTGTCTTAACACACACAAACAATGGACTACTGAAGACAGTCAACAGACCATCTAAAAGCTCTTCTGGTATATGACCAGTAGAAGTTTATAAAAAACAAACCATAATACATAAATCTATTAGTTTACAAACAAATTTAATCAGTTTGAAAACAAATTGATCTTGAGTTAAAAGAAAACAAAATATCCTATTGAAAGTACACCCTCCACCCACCCCCCACACATTAGTGGCTGGTTCCTTGCTGGCCTGTAAATTTAACGATGGTCACAAATACTCAACAGCCAAACCATACCATCTTTTATGTAACGAACTAAAATTGTGCCTCTACATTTTTATAACTAATGCTATCATGACTTTGTAAAACTAGTTGAATTAAACACAGTAATAATCAAAGGTTAAATGCCTGAAGATATGCATGTACACAACATAGAAAAATAAGATGGGGCCAGTCAGTATGTGCATATGGGGGGCATTTTTTAAATAAAATTTCATATTTGTAATTGCAGGTACTTGTAATTTCTCCTGGACATTCATCACATGTGTGATCATCATTTTTGCCATTCAACTGAAATGCCTACTATTATACAGGTTTAGTTGTGAAATGGGTATCTTTGGTAGATATGACTGTATTTACTATATAATAAATAGCCTCCAGTATTGTATTATTGTATGTCAGTTTGGTTCTGGCCTCATCTAAGTAGAATTGCTTTTGTTCATACTATTTTTCTTGCTTTGTTCAGTCTGTTCTGTATTACGAATAAGCTGAAAACATTATATATCTGCCTTGTATTTTGCCGCTAATTGCTAAACCATGAGTTTGCCTGGGCTATAAAATCTGTTGCTACATGCGTTGCTGTTATTACATGGTTTGATATTTTTTATTGGCTTTAAAGAAATATCCTTGGTAGAACTTCCATAACTATTCCTAAATGGAGGTGAAAGAGGTTTTGGCTTGAAAGGTTATTATTTCCTGTTTATTTTGATCTGTTCATATTAATTTTAAGGTTGGTGCAAATACTGTCATTGTGTTCCCTATGATTATTGCAGCAGTGCTCACTCATTCAACTTTGAATGTATTAAATTTCTGAAGATCAACACTCGTGCAACAGCTGAATTAATTATGACCAGATATCAACAACAGATAATACAAAAAGGAAAAACAAAATAAAAATAAAAAAAAACCCCACTAATAGCAGGTTAATAACCTTCTTAATTATATAAATTCTTGCTGAATTTATAGAAAATGAATTGCTAAGCAGCAATGTATTTATTATGACTGTACTTAGGTCCCCCCCCTCCCAAAATATATATTTCCTATTGCACTGGTTTTAAAATTAAGCAACCCTCGAAAATTGTAGCCATGAATAAACTCGCAATTTGTTATGACAACTCGCTAGCCAAAGAATGCCAACAATGGGGGGGGGGGAGGGACTGGGACGGGGTGGGGACAACGACAACTGTCAACATTGAATATATAATAGGTTCAGAAAAAAAACTGACATTGCATATTTGTCTTTGTTTTAATAATAATAAATACTTCGGTTTTATTACTTCTTTTTTAACATAATAATTGCAGTTTTTATAAAAACATTTAACCTAACCTATAAATCAGCCACTGGAAGCTTGAGCCTGAAGCCGTGAAGTACAAATTACACCACTCCCTCGATAACTCGCGTACAACGGGGTCCACAAACATAGACCGCGCTATAAGCGAGGGCGCGAGTTACCGAGGGACCTCCGACAATTTAAAAAATCGCTTGGACATCAAGAAAACAGCGGGTGGTGGGTGGTGGGTGGGGGATGTCAGGGTTAGGGAACTTCGCTGTTTAATGACTGAATCCTCATTTTACATTCACGTTGATAATAACTTTTAATAACGCACTTTTTCTAATGAAGTTGTTCATTATTCTGTTTAAATAACATTTATTTTCAAAATGTCCAACATGTGAAAGATAGTTCTAACTGGTTTCAACAACCATTACGTTTGCACGAAAACATGTGTGTATTACGTCACTGCTTTTGTTTTCTCGATGAGTCTGGTTCCCGGAGTGGTATGGCATTGTATCCTGCCAAATTGGGAGTGAAAAGAGCAGGGAACTGGACTAACTGTTGATACACCACCAAACAAGATTCCTTTTGTTCAAAAAGCAAGCGAAATTATCGTGAGACAATCGTCTACGTCGAATCTCAATTTTTGTGCTGTTCAGTTAGTACAGTATTGATATCGTGATTTCATTGGAAGAAATAATGAAACTTTTTATCATTCTTGAGGATATCTCAAAGTGCCAGTTCAAGAATTCTCTGAAACTCGCTTGCCACAATGGTCAGTATCTGTGAAACGAAGCTCTTTATTTTACGAAGTATAGTATTTTTTTCGCTTGGTTACCGTGCTATCTTTGATCACAGTTACCAATGACTCTGTTAATTTAAGGTCGTTTATGTTACATACACAATAACATTTATAAGTGTTCAATTGATCAACTGAAGTGAGTTCACCCGAAATACGGCCGAGAGAGCTAGATTTTAAGTTTGTAGGATTTTTGTGCCTTTTAACTTTTCTTTTATTCATCTCCATTATTTGATTCAAAAGACATAATTAACGTGATAATACAAAGGAGGCCAGCTTTTAATTCAGTGCAACAACGCAACAAATACTTCTGCAAGTCAGTTATCAAAACACGGTCGGCACCTAAATAGGTTCTCAGAGAAATGCTCGCGGACATAGCTGTTACGGTAGAATGACACATTTTACGTTTAATTACAAGAGGACACATTGCATTTATGATGATTACACTTAAAATGAAATAGAAGATAGAACTAGAACACAAATTTCAATTGATAAAAAAATTATTGATTTGAATTTATTTATTAAAGTACTGCCTCCTCTCGGCGTAAGTGACATTTTCATTGATCGAAATTTCCTTAATTGCGGTGTGCTAGGAATGTCACTTGGAAAGAAAATGTGAAAAAATTGTATGACGTATTTTTAAATTTGGTATTTCATAATCTTGATTAAAATTTCCAGGTCCTATCTACCGTTTTCGACGATAAAACGAGCGATATATCAAAGATTTTGTAGCTAATTTTGATCGCGATTACTAATTTTGATCGCGATTGCCATAAAGTTAATAAAATAGGGATCTTTTTTGGGGGTAATTTCTGGTTTTAAAAATTGGGATCCACGCCTGACTCCGCGTTATAAGCGGGTTCGCGAGTTATCAGGGCGCGAGTTATCGACGGAGTGGTGTATTTAGAAGTTTTGTAAATAGCTATATTAAATATCACTGTAAATAATAATTAATAATCCAAACACAGGATACCCAGCGAAGTGGGGGATGAATAAAAGACACTGTGAACACAAAACAAAAGAATGAACTTAAAACAAAGCACGCAGAAACTAACACAAAGCACGTGATCCCCATGTGATGTTTGAGCGGGACAGGGTGCTTGCTGCCGACGCAATCAACTCTTCATTACATTTTGCTTGATTTCTTTAAAGAATCATACTCTCTGCTACAAAAAAATGGACAGACTGACGATCAGGACTGCTTTAACTTCAGATTGGGACCCTCCAGCATTCTAATGAAGTGCACATCGGGTTTATCAAAACAATGTAATTTGCCTGTGAAAGCTCTGATTGTGCTGATGATATGTGGGAATTTATTATCATGTTGTTGAAAGACTAGTAAATTATTAAGTATTTATCCCAATGTACAGCTCTCCCCATGAGTGTCTCCTTATCATACTTCTATTGCAAACTGTAAACTTTCTGTAAAGTGAAGCATGTGACCAACGAATGAGGAACAGATTGCCTACGTTACCCATAATTAGTGCTCACTTGGCTTTAATACACCTGTGATTCTACTTGTTAGTAGGACAGAATACAGTTTTTAAGGCTCTCTACTGCACAAACTGTTTTACAGTTGAAATCTACCACTTTTTATTTATTTTTTTAAAACAAATACTGATGAAAAATATATGGTATTTGTACACATTACACCCATGCATTGCAGAAAACAGTCAGAACCAGTCTACTCGATACTGGAACTGTTCCAGCAGTCACTGCAACCAGTGCAATGCTGCATGGCAGAGTAATGGGATTAAAGCTAACAACATCACAGCAAGCTGTTAATAGATTACCTTATTGTTGTCATCTGGAGATTGTAGGTCAACTGTGGAATTTTTTTTCAGGTACTTGTATGATGAGTAATAAAAGGATCAAACGTGGTCTATGAGGGCTTTATAGTCTTTGATTAAAAATCAGATTTCCTTTGGCGAAAGTGAGATGGAAAAGAAATCTTCACCAAAAAACTACTTACTATCACCTGAGTCTAAGTATTTTGATTTGTTAGGTTGTTGTTTAAATTGCTATGTTGTTGTTCAATATATTTCGAGTTCAAGTTTGATGCATCATAATTGAGCTGTCACTTGCTCACGCTTACACTAGTGTAATGCAACATTGGTTAAACATATTAAGTGGCACCTATGAACAACTTCAAAAAAGTTAAAAGAAACTGTATGGAATTAAAATTTGGTTTAATAACAATTCATCAGTTGAGAAAGAACTAAAGAAAATAAATGCGAGGATTTCTGGACGAAAGAATGAGCTCCTTGAAAGGTTTGCATGTTAAAATATATCTTTCAGCACATGTTACGCGATGTTAGTAATGAAAGCTAAAGTAGAAATTCTTCAGAAAAGGGTTGCTTATAAAGTTATTTTATAATCCTAATGTGGTTTTGTGGTTGAGAACACTCGCCATTATGCCATGGCCAAGGGGGTCCCCGAGTGGCTGAGCAGTCCAAAACGCTCACTGTTACGGATCATTGCCATCTCACCTCTGTCTGCATGGGTTCGGCCAATGTGGGTATGTGAGAAAGCTTCTCGTGGGTCGGTTGTTTTTTCCGGAGTTTTCCTGGGTTCTTCCTCCACCATTTATACTGGCCGCCATGTATAGCCTATCTTGTGCTGAAAAATGGCGTTGAACCCTACAACACCAACAACAACAACCATGGCCAAGGGGCTAATTTGTAAAGAAAATGTAATTTTATCTCCGTACAGTGAAATATTAAAGATTTTAAACATATTTGTGCTCTTCGAACGTGCAGATGTGTTACGTTTACTTCAGAAGGACTTCAAAGTTACACCGGCTGAACAGTTTACATAAAAGTGAATGTATTTTCCCACTGTGGTCATTTTTACTTTTTACTTTTTAAATTGATGTGCAGATTAGACTTGCAATCAGATATAAATTAATATATTTATATCAAATATTTATTGATTGTTCATTTTTAAAATTTTAAATGCCTGACTAGACCTATTCTTCTCTCAATATGTACTCTTTTACCATTTATTTTTCTGTCATTTAAAACTACCCAGGCACACTATAACACATATTCAGCATAATTAAAGAAATTTTAACCTCACAATTCAGTCTAGGAAGTGGTTTGTTGAATATGAAAGTCATCAAACAGAACAGATAGCACCAAATTAGCCAGATCATTTAATGTTGTCACAAATGTAAAGTCATCACTTACTGAACATGGGCGCAAACATGAGGTTGTCACTGTACAGAGGTACATGGAGGACTCTGTGAATTCAGTACAGCTCTGCGGACCTGTAGTCTCCAAAGATTTTCCACTTCTGAATGCATCACAAGGTGGTTTTGTAAATATAACTCACAGCTAAATGTCCATATTAGTCAAGGGATCAAATAATATCACCGCTTTCTGTGCCATATTCGAAACTTAAAAGTAGACATTTCCGGAGAGAGAGAGTCACACCTTCATGAAAACCATGACTATTTGTTTCAAATTCAAGGATAACTTTTTTGCACTGGTGCACAGAAATGTATTTTGTGTGTCCAGCCTATAACCTTAAAGTCATGGATATCAAGTACACTGACTTTCATAGGAATGAACATTCAGAACTGAAATGGTCAAAGAGTTAAAAAAAAAATTAAAAACCCCAATTCAAAGAGCTTCTTGACAAACATTTTTATAAGCCGTATTTGAAGTGAACAAGCATCATCACATCTATAGCCAATGTTTCCTGAACTCAAATAAAAGACCTAAAGAATGACCGTTCTAATCCTATTTATTTCCAGCACATCCTTTTCAAAACCATGAATGCAAGCAAATAATATAATATACACATATATTAGATAAATAGCACTTACGTATGTTTTGAAACAATACCAGTTCTACAAATTACACCACATAAAGCAAATGACACGTATTTCTGATGGCAATTTCGACTCCATGCTAGACAAATGATTTGTTAAAATTTTAAATGTTTTGACTAGACCTATCATTCTGTCAATATGTACTTTTACTACTTATTTTCCTGTTATTTAATACTATCCAGGCACACAGCAACACATACTTTACATAATTAAAGAAAGTTTAGCTTCACAATTCAATCAAGGAAGTGTTTTTTTGTGTTTATGATCGAAGGTAACTACAAAGGTAATCCGATTAATGGACCAGTAGCGGTGGTGCCACCTCGGTAGTAACAATAACTTGCTACTATCTACCATTGGCCAATGGCTGACATCAGGACCTGGAGGAAAACATTGCTTTACTTGAAATATTTTGAGACTGGAAAAAATACAAAAGTCAATATAATATGATTTCATTGATTTCTTTTCATATTTGAAGTATAGCAATTTCAATGTTGTGTGACAAATAATAGTTGTTAAAAAATAGGGCAATTTTGAACACATGGAAACTGGAGTCAGAGCTTGTGATTGTTTTTCATAAAAAGTCACCAGCCCTGGGCCAGTGTCTGAAAAATGTTTCTATGGGCACTGATACCCAACTACAACTGACTTTGGCATCCCTAGACATCAATCACATTTCAACCAACAAAAGCATATGTAAACAGAACTTGCAAATGCATCCACTTGCTTGTGTCAGAATTTGATTCCATCAGGAAATGTATGGGATTCACATTTTTAATGTAGCTTTAATATTTTTGTCATATCACTATGATGTCTGCAGTGTGGCAGTTTATAGTGATGTCTAGCAATAGGGTATCATGTCCCTCCCAGTCACATTATCCTGACACCAGGCCGACCAGTCCTAACACTAACCTCTTAATGCTGAGTGCCAAGCGAGGCAGCTGCTATTACCATTTATATAAGTCTTAAGTATGACTCAGCTTGGGTTCAAGCCCACTACCTCCAGCATATGAGGCAGATACTCTAACCACTTAGGCCACCGGAGCGGTCTCCGTCAGAAAACAGACTTCAATGTAAGCATAGTCAGACTATCAAGTATACTTTAGTCTATGGAGAAGTGGCAATATGGGCTGCCAAGTGTCAGAGATATTCTTGAAAATCTGGCTTCTAGTTACCCTGTCAGTCAACCAGGGAAAATGCTACTCAACACTGTTTATTTTGTAAGAAAGACCTATACAACATCAATATCAGGATGGACGCCTTACATTGTATAACTGGAATAAAGTGTACAAAATTCCCACTACTTGAAACCTAAATTTTACTGCCATTTTTCTGACATGTGATAAACCTTATCATTCCTAGCACCACAGACGCTTATATTTGTTGCTCACAATTTACCGACAAATTATATATAATAACCCATATGTTATTGGGTGTAGGATAAAATCCCAACAAAGAAACGAAGACTAGGGCATAATCCCCTCCGCCAGAACAAGTTTTTTTTTGTTTTTAACTTTTTAAACTGTCAGAAATATACTAGCCTATTTTGAGAGAGGATAGGGGAAAAAAGAAAGTGGAAATATGAATCTTTAATTTAATTATGGAATTTTATGTTTATACAATAATGTTATGGCTCAGATTTTATGTACTTCACAAAATAATAGTCAAATAAGTAAACTCAATTCTTAGTCCATCTCTATGCTAGGAATGCTCTATTTCCAACAGATATAGTATACTTTAAATTTCAAGTGTTAAAAACCAGCTTAAGGATTTAATGCAATGTACTAAAAGTGTGTAACGATGCTTATAAAGTGAGGTGAAAAAGACATGTGCGCAATAAGTCCTGATATAATTAGGCATCTTAATCTCTTTATTTGTTATTGTTAAGATCTAACGTCTAACACGCACACGAAATTTCATTTATCGGCTCAAAGGAGACCCATACAAAGCTTCAGAATCAAATGGTCCATGGCGACACACAACGATGTATATTTGTTTCGGTTAAAAAAAAAATAAAGGGTGATAAACGTATAAATTTGGGTGGGTGGGAATTATGTCCTACCTTTTATTTTTAGGACGTGGGAGGTGGGTGTTGTCCTGGGTTTTTTTATCTGTACCCGATATTCTTCATAGGTAAATTGCCCTAAGCAACGATACGAGACCCACCTCCACCCCCTATAGTGGTGTGGCATTTTGCAGTATCTCCAGCACCTAAATTGCATGTAGATTATATCAAAACCCAATCTTTAATCTAGGCCTACAGTATGCACTCTATCTAAGAATGATGCAAGTCACTGAGAGCTATTTTAGCCCAGTTAGATCAATTAAATTTAATTAACTATAAAGGATTATAAGTAGAAAAACGCTAAGAAACCTGATTGGAAAAGACCTGTTCAAATCCTTTCCCTACATAGTTGCTAAAACTATGATCATATTTATCTAAAACCTGACACAAAATGAAGACACCCACATCATCATAAAATCGAAGTCATATATGTCCAGTCCATTCGTTTTCATCCACTGCACGTTGAATGTTTCGGAGTACCTGAAATATTATTTTTACAACCAAAATCTCAAAAATCTTATTCACTTAGAAGAACGCCTATGCATGTGCTTTACCCTCAAGGGAAAAAATCTCCAAGTCCTTGGTTTAATTGGTTACATGGTTAATACTTCACAATCTACCACAAATATTGGAACACTATGCAGCCAGCCCATATCTGCGATACATTGTTTTTGTTCTTGTGTATCTATTACATGATATTTTACAGGAAGACGTCTACGAAAGTGCCACAGTAGAAGAAAAGATACCACTTTAGCACGATGTCCCACGCCTGTCCGTTAAGCCAAAACAGAGAATCAAAATTCAATGAAACCATTTTTGAATACATTAATCGATTGGGAAGTTCAGAAGAAGTAGATGTAACACAGAAAGCTGAATTACAGTTTCAAAGAAGACTGGATAAACTTGCAAGGTGTCAGTCTTTTAAAGAAGGAAACAAGAACGATGATTATGCGACAGTTTTGCATAAAGCGATAGCCATGTTTAAATTAAGCAAAATGGAGCAGTATGACGCTAACGGGTGTGCTCAGGAACGTGGTCACGAGCTTGCTCAAGACTGTACTCAGGGGTGTGCTCAAAAGTGTGCTCAAGAACGTGTTATTCGATATATAATAACAAAATACCCAGAGTTATTACATTGCCACAGGGATAATTCTCCTCATTTTTGTGGTCAAACACCACTTCACATGGCAATCTCTAAGGAAAACAAAGAGCTAGTGGAAATGTTACTTAACGCTGCAAGAAAAGACAAGCCAGATGCAGGCGGTGTCAAAGAACTACTTTCACAAAACGCCACGGGTTTGAAGTTCAAGAACAACGTTATGATGGCTCAGTTACCTCTACCGATTGCCGTACTGACTGACAACAAGGATATAGTGAAATTATTACTGGAACAGAAGGAAACTGACGTTTACCAACAAAACAGTGTCGGTGATAATCTGTGTCACTCTCTTCTGAACTACGTTCGCATCTTTCCTGATCACGAAGACAATGCAATAGAAATGATGACGTTCATCAACAAAGAGAAGAAAGGCTGCTGCAAAAAGTTGCTATTGATGGTGAACGAAGATAAAGAAACACCGCTAATACTTGCTGCAAAATATGGACAGGTTGATCTTTTCAAGTATATAATCGAAGAGGTAAAAAACATCCGAAATAATCAGAATAATTTTCTCGTTATCTAAGTAACTCGATTTAAAACAAAAAAGAACCTACCGAATACCACATTAACTACAATATATAAATATGGTCATAACATAAAGCTTTTGCAATATATTGTATCCTATCTGTAAAGACTAGAGAGTCAAATATTTGTCTCTGCATATGCTACTTATGCATTCATTGAAAAAGAAACCCACTGCAATACTTGCTTACCCGTGTATTTTCGCTACTACCACTTAAGAATAGTGCTTCAATAATATCTATATATATATATATATATATAGAGAGAGTATATATATATATATATATATATATATATATATATAGACACACACACACACACACACACACACACACACGCTCACTCGTGCCATGAGTGATTTGACAGATCCACTCATCCTTTTCTCATCTTGACATTTCTGCCAACTTTGCTCTAGAAAACATGTATCTTCTTTGTCTACAGGGATATTGCGAATCGGACGACTCGTCAGGGCTTTTTGACGTGAAGCTTTATGACATGACGGATATAGATCATCAGCTGAAAGAATACAGGAGGCAAACATACGACAAAGAAATGGAAGCGCAATTGAAAGACAGCGCCACAAAAGCACCCCATACAGAGAGGAGCATTAGTGCGCCATCGGTTTTTGATTTGATTTTTCATCATTCATATAAAACATCACTGAGATTCATGCAGATAAGACCAATACAGTGGATGATCATCAAAAAATGGAGACACTATCGTAAATTCCTCTACATTTGTTTGCTATTCCACATTATATTGATATCTGTCCTAACGGCCGCAGCTGTGGAGAGGGTGAAGAGTCAGAAAACGGTAACCATCAACCAAGGCTTTGGTGCACCGTTCCCTGCTTACTATGCCATCATCATGATAATAGTGTCGCCTCTGTACATATGGGTAGGGTGCTTTAAGATTGTACAGATTTGCAGGGGAAAATTTCAATTCACTCTCAAACCATTTTTAAACCCATATGCAAATGCAGTCTTTCATGTTCTTTTCTTTCTATTTGCACTGTGCATTATATCCGACTTTGGCGCAACATGGTCTACTGATTATAACAACATGCTTTTGATTACTGCAGTGGTTATTGGCTGGTATCTGTTTCTTTTCTTTCTGCGAGCCAACAGCTTTTTCTGCTTTTTCACCTCCTTGATTCAAAGAATATTGTTACAAGATATGACTCGCTTTGCCCCTATCATAACTCTCCAAATAGTGGCCTTTTCAACAGCAATGTTTATGCTCCTTCATAATCCTAACAGTCAGACTACTGATAGTTATAGCAGCTGGGAGGGGATGCTTATGCTGACTTTTAAAAGTTTTCTAGGCGTTGCTGATATCCCAATTTCCGATTCCAGTCAACCTGTGTGGCTCTCAATAGTATTTGTGGCTTTCATTATTATGACCACCATTCTCATGCTTAATGCACTGATCGCCATTCTTTCATCCACGTGCACAGACCTTCTTCAAAATTTTATTCCAGACATGCACCTCCATCTACAACAATTGGCGGTCATCCTTTTCTTTGAGGGGCTTTTACCGAACAGGTTTACCCACCGCTATGCCAAAATGGTGACTAGAGAGGTTAAAGTTCCTAGATACGATAGGTTTAGAAAAAAGTTCAGAATCATGACGAGGCATCTGATGAGAATAGACGTCCTCGAAGACGAAGATGTAACTTTTGGCACGACCCAGGAAAACAGTTTACAAAAACTGTTCAAAATTGTGCATGACAAGTTCAATGTTCACGATAAACCACCGCAATCTTCTCTTAATAGTCAACCCAATGGTACGCATAAATTACAGCGTAGTACTAGAAGTACTAAAAGTACCATGGCAAACACGGTTGAGCATCTAGATGTGAAGAGGCATCTTGACATTTACCATCATCCTCATGTCGGGCAACAGCAAACTATGTAAGAAGCCACAGCACCGACGGCCATTTTGCGACACACATCGCCCATATCTCTTACTACAAATTAGGGCCGATAAACAAAGCAGCTTAGGATATAGGATAGTTTTATTTATCAACTTGTCGTAGTTGCAATCGATTATTTCTTTTAAATAGGAACATACCTATTTTCTAGCAGCATGCCAGAGAGGACAAAACTTCAAACTTTTAAAACGGTATTCAAAAGTCAGACATATATACTTCTGTTTTCCATTTTTTGTCAGTATAATGAGAACTTCATAGACCTGTCATTTTGAACACTGTTTCATTTTCGAGAAACAAATATACAAATATTAAGTTCAAAAAAGTTTAAACAAATGCATCAAAATCTAAACTAGATAAACGAAGCATGATATGTGTTATTTTCAAGGTGCGCAGAACAATTTCACTCACAATATACATGTATACTGTAAGATAAAATATTCATAGAATGAATAGGCGATGACCTGGGTAATTTATATGGATAATTGAAATTAAAATAATACACAAAACTCAATTCAATAAGCACAGGATGATATTAGTCTGTGGCGGACGTTATTGTTTAGTCGCACAATTTCGTTAACAGAGCTACTCCCGATTTTTTTTTATGGATTGCCATGAAACGTTGTAAATTTTATTTACATATAAACTGACTATGTGCATATGGGAAAACACTTTACTCCCACGGTATTTGTGGGAGTTATTCTTATCTCTGTCTTGTACTGGTAAATGGCACAATCTCGTCAGCATACACAGCCTCCATGTTTTACTGGCTGGCATGTAACTTGCTAAATATTATGGTCATCACCTTGTATGAGTGTTTGTCCTTGATATCTAGCCGCTAAATGTGGCATGTGACATATTACTCCGAACACATCTAGTCTCAAATTTAAATCGATCGCAATCAGACTTGGGAAATGTTATTACTATCCTCGAAAAGTTTTGTTAGACTGTTCTTCTTTTTTGACTTGGAACCTGATTCAGGGTATCAGCCTTGCCAAAACAAGTACACTGTATATAGTTTTCAATTAATTATCTCGATATTTAATACACGTTAAGGAGAATTGCTTTTCTCACATTGTCAGATATTTTGCCTTTTGCGGCTGATTGCAGGTAAGGACAGAATCTTGCGAACGCATTTTGTCGTGTAGTTTTTTTATTGATCGCTCGGAAACCTCGTGCATGATATGGGCATCTTCTCAAGATGCACATGGTGAGAAATCTTTGTGATCAATTGAGTTTTGTGAGAGTTATTGCCCTTTTGAACTTACACCTTGATGGAATGAATTTTGTAAATACAGCTACCCTTGCAGTTTTTAGTAGAGTGCCGTGAATTGAAAAACCCATGGTTGACGTCATCAATTATGTTTGCTGATCGATTTTACTCACACTATCTTTAGAAAAGTTTTGCTTTTTTGTTGTTTGTTTATTTATTAATATTACAGATTCATCATAATTCTTCTAGTTTCAGTGTGATCTTCTTGCAACGTGTACATTTGTTTTTCTTGCATGCAGATGTGTGTGCTTGGTAGATGATGACACAAGGAATAAGTTCATAGCTCTTCTCATCTACAAGCAGAAGTTTTATTTAAAGAATATAACAACAAATTCAGCTTTTGCTAATTAAATTCACAGAAAATCCTTTAAAAGTATTTTAGAGCACAAATTAAATGCACGAATTCTTTCATCAAGAATTTGCTAAAACCTGACATTGCGATGCCATGTGTTTAAATGTTTACTTTAAAACACTATAGTAACAGCGCGGGGCTGATCCTGATGGTAAGGATTGAAACCCACACCAACTTCTTTGGGAATTCATCATGTTGAGCAGAGAGGCATTGTATCTACCTTCTCCATTAGTTACCTTTTATAACCTGAAGGAATATAAACTGTTTCTTGTGATATGTATAATATCTTATAAGAATTTCCTGTAATTATTTTCTTTTTTCTCTTAGTGCACTAGCAATTTTCAACATAATATCACCTTGTTTACTTTTGTAGTCCTTTTATTTTGTCACATTTTTTACAATGATTATTCAATGATCCTGAAAGTAATGAAATATTAGCAGTAACTGCAGAAATTTCAAAATGTTCACAAGGAGCGGAGAGAACATGTATAGAAGAAAATGTTTTAAAAATTAGCAATCATGCATATTTTTAATACATGATCATCCTTGTTCAAATGATATCTGTAAAGCAATACTTTTATGTGAGAAATTATAATCCTTTTAACAGTTGTACCGTTTTGTAACATTTATCATAACTGTACATCAACGACATCGCTGGTTCCAGCTCATTAAAACATTTGGTTATTTGAATATGTGATTTACCTATTATTTGTCAAAATAGGTCCTTCAACATCAGCAATAAATGCCACACAGCACTACTTGTATAATTTAGTGTAATTTAGAGTAATTGTACAATAAAATATATAAATAAAATGTCTTCCTCCTTTTTCCGTACCTTTATTTGAAACTCTTTAGAAATTGCTGTTGTTGTTGTAGGGTTTAACGCCATTTTTCAGCACAAGATAGGCTATACATAGTGGCCAGTATAAATGGTGGAGGAAGAACCCGGGAAAACCCTGGAAAGACCCATCGACCCACGAGAAGCTACTGGCAAAAACTTTCTCACATACCCACACTGGCCGAATCCGAGACTCAAACCCACGCAGACAGAGAAATTACTGCAGTTTAAACACAGTTGCATGAACCTAGACAAGGTCTGAGAAAAAATGAATGCTTCCATCTACCGGAAACCATGATCTGATCTTCATGTTGACTTTTTTTAAATTGTAGACTAAGAATTCAAAGAAAAGTGTCGAGTTTAGTAATGCAGCAGTAGTATCGAAAGAGAGTTCTGACTCACTTTTGGTTTGAACGTGTGGAGATATATGGTTTCTGTGATATTAAACTATAATATAAATTTTATTTATTTCTGCACTGGACGCTGACGACTGTGACTACGCCTCAACCCCTACTCGGACTCATACTCGTCATTGAACTAATCTTAATAAGTCATCTAAGGAAGATAACTCAAATCTGTATTCGCAAACGCTATAGTCTCCTTCACACGATTCAACATCTCCTCGGACTCAGACTCATCCAAATCACTTAACAAAATAGTGCAAACACGGACTTCATACTGTAACCTATCACTCTTCCGGGGCAAACACGGAAGATCTTCACACATCTTCACTATACTGTAAACCCATCATTTGCACTGTCATGATGAACAAAAAAAGACAGCACCACCCACCCACAGTAGTAATCGGGGAAAATCAAGCACGATTTTGAATGTATTTGTAACAAGATAACCGGCTTGGATTTCGGATTTATAGCAGAACACTTTTGATGGTGATACAAATACAATGTTTCTTGATGAATGACTTAAATGAGAAAATACTTATGATTAATACGTGCGTGTATAAGATCCATATATTGGATAAAATTAATACAATCCGCACGAACCTAATAATGCAACATAAATGTGAATACAAATAAATGATCTTAAACAGTTAAAGGACAAAGGTTAATTATTTATAATACATTCACACGAGGAAAATAATGATGTGTTTTACTGAAATAGTAAAAATGGTGTATTTTGCACACATAGTAAAATGTATTCACTCAAATTGCGAAAAATGAGGTACTTTACTCAAATGGTAAAATGATGAAAACAAAAGGGACAGACATCATACACAATATATTTACAGTCCCCAAAACTCTGGGTATAAAAAACCATAAAATTAGCCCATGGCTTAAAGATTACATAAATGGAGCAACACAAACACACTCCGTCACTAGCACACTTGGCTGTCAGCCACACTGATCAATCAAACAGTCAGCATTTCATGTAGTCAACGACCACCATTCAATTCCTTGGTCAATCAAGCAATCAGCGCCCACCAATTCGGTCAACAACGCCCGATCACCTGCTACTCGATCAGCAACACTTTCACTCAGCTCCACGGCTGCTATGGTTCACCTTTACAGCTGCTATGGTCAACTTCTATGGTTAGCTCTACAGCTAGTACTCCGATCAGCTCTACAGCTGAAGATGTACAAGTCCTTAAGTAGACTGCTCACGGACAAGACGTTCCGTAATGTAAAGATTTTAGGCTTATGGTGAGGCATTTAGACACAGACGATGCAACTCTACATCGTCTGTGAGCTGGAAGTATTTGGTTCTTCCCATCGAAAGCACTTCGCACGTGCGGCATGGGATGAACCGAACTCACTTTTTCGAAATATTGTACAGTATGCATAAACCACCCTCGGGTATCGTTGTACACACACAAAAAAAAACGAAACCCGAGTACATGTATTTAATAAATAAATGGATTTATATCATTCCGTGACAGTATTGATACGAAAAAGTGAACAGAAACCACACATCTCTACAAGTTCAAAACAAAAGTGAGCCAGAACCCCTATATCTATATACTACTAACAGAAGCTGTATGTTATTTCTGTGATGATATTAAACGACACTATCAATTATTTGAAAGAGGAAAGAAAAAAATACATTTATGTTTACAAAACAATGTCACATCCATTCAATACAAATAAAGAGGATAAAAACTGCATTTTGTTTTTTCTTGCAATAGTTTTCTCAATCATAGAGAATGAATTTTTTTAATTGGACATATCACAGGTTTAGATGAGTAAAGCATAACATAACTAGACTCTGTTTCTCTTTCTGGGAACAGTACATCCAACATATCTTCCTAAAGCCTCTTGCTATGGATATTTAGGGCAATTTTTCGATTTAAAGATCTCTGCAAATAAAAGTATATAGTTTGAACAGTTAATACATTTTATTCACCAGTTTATACACTTATATGCATATATTTAATGTGCAGGATGTAAGAGTTCACCTACTAATTATTCCCGATTACCACATGCCTTTAAAAAGACAATTTAACAGATTTTGCATGTGTCAAACTCTTATTTAGCATGATTTTTATTGGTTAAAAGTATTTTAATTATTTTAATTATTTCATTTTGTTAAGAAACATGCAACTTTTGTAAAAAAATAAAATGTGTCAACAGAGAGTGTGTGCAGTGAAAGAGGAATTATTCACCAGTTGGTTGAATGGTTGACCCGTCAAATATCAGAGAGCTTCATGTTGAAACTGATACAACTCTTTCTGTAAATGTCAAATATGCCAAACTTTATGCCACAACAAAAGGCACATAATATGTTATCTGACTGTACGATCGTCTTTCTCTGCAAACTTATTTCTGTGCATATATTTTGCCGTAAGTTTAACACAAATCTTAATAGTCATTTGTCAACCCCGGTTGTTTTCACGGAATACTCTAAATTTGATAGATAACTTCCAAGGAAATATGATATTATTCGACGATGCCGAAACGTTTCAGAAAGTCATAATTACCATCATGATGCAGTAAATCTCTCTCTCTCTCTCTCTCTCTCTCTCTCTCTCTCTCTCTCTCTCTCTCTCTCTCATATTTGTCCTAACTTATTGTTTGACATGAAGGTTCAATGTTACATCAAATGCACGAAAATCAGAATTGCATCACTGTAAATCTCATCGGTATCGAATTCACGTGAGATTTAATTCCTGTTAAAGAAACTCAAAGGATGAGAGTTGTTAAATTTGAGATTAAGATGTCCAAAATACACATAGTACATGTCTTATAAATATTAACAAATTAGTTTTACTGCATGATTGTAAATATATTCATTTCAATATGGTTTACAGAATGATTCTAAATATGTTGATTTTGATATGGTTGATCATGCTGAACAGCTACGATACCAACTCCTTGTACACAACATCATAATGCATTGTGTAGACTTTTATATTCAGAATTATTAAAACAAATGTTCCGACGTTTGTGCATTGACACCTTGAACATGACAAATTCAGCAGTGTAACTTTCATATTGATTGATCAGCTAATGCAATGATCAATAAGGTTTTAATGCTTTATAAATAGCCATATTCAACATAACCAATAAAACTTTATATAATCGCATATACTTTCGTCTCAAATGTTGGTTGTTATATGTGATAGAAAAACTTGGACACACTGGATCATGTCCAGCGCATAATGAAGCAAACGAACAATCATAAAGGGGCAACCGCATTTTTTAAAAGTACAACTCCCCTAACACTTGGCACTCAAGACTTAAAATATCTTTTCAGAAGAGTATTTGCAATGAATTAAGCAGAAAACAATAAAAATAAATGCTTACAGAAAAGTGAAATAAAGACAAGACAAAGACTGGTAGCAACTGAAGATATTGTAATTTATCAATATGTTACACTCTCCATGGCCTGTTTTATTTATGCGCAGTCACTAGAGAACTGATGGAAGTTACAAGCAGTCCTAGTTAGGAACACAGGTATGTTATGACTATAGCCTACTGACTCTAGTGGACTTTAACCTAGTCGTAATAGCCTATATTTGAAGATGTGGGAATAAACATATTTTCATAGACGGGCATCTCACCTGCATCCATACAGGATCCAGAGAAAGCAAAGATGACTTAATTTTTTGGAGCTAACTCCTTTGGTGGCAGAATGTTTTTATTTTCTATGTACCATATTAACACTTGTGTATTTGTTTTGTTCATATAGGAATGTAAACAATCTAAAGGAACTGTGTTTGTGCTTATGACGTTTTGTGGCATAGTCATGATTATTTGTGTCTGCAATTACATTCAATCGACAAAGTTCCTATACCAAAATTTCTAAATGAAGCATGAAGGAAAGAATCAAATCCCATGCATTTGAAGCACAATCAGGTAAGGTTTACTATATAGTCCGTATGGAAGACGTATTGCCAGTATATATAAATTATTGTGTCCCTAGATTCTTATCTTGATTTCTTATGAAAAGCTCCAGAATGTCACACTTTTGTTGATCTCTTATAAAAAGCTCCAATATGTCACACATTTGCAATGCTAACCTATTTTCGATGTTGCTGTCACTTGCATAAACAAAGTCATAAACCAATTCTGCTCAATTAAAACATAAACAAATTATTACATCCTCATAACGTTTACTAGATATGTGTTAATTTGTTTTTATTTTATTCGTCTCAAAGTTTAAGCAAAACGTTGTTAGATGACATTTTTGAACAATGTAAATTCGGTCCAATCTATACCCACCACTCCCTCAATTCCCAATAATGTCTCCTATTCTGGTCATGGAAAAGATAGGTAACTTTACCCTAAAATGTAAGTCTAGGATGGACCTGGCATATGGACCATTGATATATCACCTAGTAGCTGATTAGTAAAACTTTAACACAAAACTTTGATGCTGACAATATCACAGCCACCAATGGATATAAAACATACCTATTATACTCTTTCCTACCTATATGAAGGTGTGGTACAGCCTGGCGATAATTGACCAAAGTAGGGAATATACCCATGTCACATAAGTACGCTTAATGACAGTGCAGGTGATGTTATGGTATTCATGAAAACGTTTTGGCTATTTTAATTTTCATAGGACAATTTTCACCAGCCTGTACAAATATTGCAAAATCTCAATCAGAGAAATACTGTACAAGGACTGTACAAATGCTGTACAACAGATACTGTAGAAATATTGTACAACAAGCACCATACAAATAGTATTCAGCAAAGCCTCATTCCTGACAAAAAATACAGACATCCAGGAGGATTTTCCTATCACACACTGCTGTTTATGATTGATTGTATTACACTTTTCGCTGTGCCTATGGATGAGGTATTGAAAAGTTTGAATCCAGATGACCTATAACATGTTCTCCATTTACTGCATGATATTATTATTATTATTATTTAAATTTGTCCAAGCGAATAAAAAAAGGTGTTAGACTGTAATGTAAACAGTGGTTACAAGTGACTCTGTGTCACTTCTTCAAGAAGCATTACAATGATCTTGCTTTCTGTTTACACAGCTGAGTCAAGAACTCCTTATATACCAAATACAATCATTTAGACTCACAGTAATATTATTCGAAAGTTTAACTTGCAGCAAGTAATAAAGAAGATAAGACAGTCAAAATCTTCACTTAGAACTTTAAAATTATTGATGACGACACTGTTGTCATCGTCTCCAGAAAAATTGCACATTTTTCAGCATGGTAATGCAGGTCAGACAAAAATTGTATCTACTCACATCTGTAATATTTAATCTGAATGGTTCATCATGATGCAGGCAAAAACGAAATGTTTTCTGGTCATTAAATGTATTGGTGATATTTTCATACAAATATCAAGACCAGATAAGTGTCTTCTGTTACGTACATGTAATTAAATTATGTGTGTGCTAATTTTAAATTTGTTTTTATTTTATATTTGTTTCGTTACATTTTATTGCAATGATAATATTTTTACTGGATTTTACATTTTTCACAGTAAATTCGGTTCAGTTCTTTTAGCCTGATTAGAATGCAAAAGTGTTGCTTCATTGTAGTTTTAGCTGACCTAGTTCTTAATATTGATTCAGATTTCGTAAACACTGAGTGAAAATCATTGGTTGCAATCAAGGTCATGCTTCGCCTACGTGTTAGTCTGGATAAACAACGTTTTATTTTTAAATTCATTTCCAGTGTGGGAATTATTGATTCTTAGCTAAGGCTATAGTAGCCTACGTGCTAATTGCCATATTATTTTACTGCGCTGTTCGAATAAATGACCACGTGATCCATCACGCGGGTCTTAAATTGCGTTTGTGGTTGGGTTAAAACTTAGTTCATAGTGATTTTATAGTCAGTTGTAAATAATACCTTGAGGCTGAAAGGTATTCCTGTTGCTGCCATTTGAACTGAGTTTATTTTGTATCTAAAAAAATGTATTCACCCTGGAAAATACTCTTCTTCATCGAAATTCTTGGACAAAGACATTTACTAAAATTGTTCGAAATTCAAAAGTCAGAATTATATTCTTGGTGACTCAACAAGGAACTGTTGACACATCAGCCCAAAACAGGTTATAGAGGACGTCATCTCCTTCCATCTTGGAACATCATCGAGATTCAAACTTGATTTCGATTATAACTCTTTAATGATAGGACTTATGTTTTTAAATTCAAGGATTAATTTTTGGATTATATTCACAAACCGTAAGGTTTGTTTTCATATTTTTACGTTGTTTTCTAGGGAAATAAATTATTTTGTTAAATTTGCAAAGCTTGTTGACTTCACTCTTATCTTTTGTTACTTTTTGTACGAGCCTAAACGTAACACTTCATAACAAGTTTAACATGCGTGTAAAATTGTAAATGGGATGAAATAAAGATCATTAGTGCAAACATATTGCACAAAGTTATAACTTAGAAATGCATGGCGCAAGTGAACCCTTTATTTTTGTTTGAATTTCACATCTATGTACAAGAATGACTTTCCAGAAACAAATTAGTTTAAACGTTACTGAAAGCAAACGTTTAAGTAAATTATGTTTAAGAATACTTATCCAATCACATTAGCTTAGGAATATTAAACTGCTACCTCGCAAATTCAGTCTTGCCAAAAGATGATAATCGCTTACCCTGTCAATTTTAAATAGACAAGGGCAGTGACTCTTTCCCAATTCCTTCCCTTGGCACTGCCAGGTGTCGCTACTTTTTAGCTGAGCGATATGATAACGAAGATGCTTGTATAGCTGGGTGGTTTGGTAGGGACTTTAGGTAATGTGATTGGGTTAAGTATTCTCGGAGAAACATAATTTACTTAAAAATTTGCTTCTCCTTCGAATACGATACCCATTCACGTTACACTAGAAGAGAAATCATTAGGAGGAGGGGATGCTGAGCGTCTGACCTCTACCTCAGGTATCTTTCCTGCAAAGAATAGCTGGATTCTAGATGTATACGATAACCCGTTCTCCCAATTGTACAAGAAAGATAACCTTGGGTCTCCCGATCTTGACTCTTACCTACCGTTAAGATGTTGAAATCTTCTTACCTACAAAATTTCACTAGCGAATCCAACAAAGCTAACTGGATGTGTTGATCAATTTAGTTGGGTCTGGTGGCCATCCGTGCTGCTGCCACTGGCACGACCACAATCAAGGTTTGCCATTACGACACTAGACCTCTGTAACAGAAAGTCTATTATTGTTGACTCTACATGCCAGCCAACAGCTTCCACTGTATATAGGATCGCAACGTTATCGAACGTGAGGCCTTGTGAGTGAACCGCCTTCTTGCTCTCGATATTCTCTCCACAATTGTAGGGTTCAATTGTTAGTCTCGCAAGGTCATCCGGACAAGAGCCAACTATGCAGAAGAAAACGGTCTGGGCAAGGATGGAACACCGATGACCATGGCTGCTTCAGGATATCGGGTTGACTGGAATCTTCCATGGCAGATCTAATGCTAGAACGAGTACATCGGTGACCCAAGACTTGTCCCATTTGAGATGGGCTATCAGAATCATCTTGCATTTACGTCCTCCTAACATCTTGATTATTATCAGGACCGTGTGATGGTTGGCAAAGACTCACACCCCTTCCCAACCGATCGACAATGCATCCGCAGATCAAACATCTGAGTCTGGAATGGGAGATATGAAGGTGGGTAACTTGTGATTCCACAGGGTCGCAAAAGGATCCATCATAGGACGTCCACAAAGTGTGTAAATCCTGGTGAAGACTTATTTATAGAGAGACCATTCATGTGACGGACTTGACCTGTCCTAGACAGAGTGTCGGCCAAGACATTGGGTCTATCTGGAATGTGTATGATTTGTACTTTGATATGGAGATTGTCGCACCAACGTCGAAGCTGCTAAATCAGTACACAAAGGTCAGGTGATTTGGTTCCCCGTTAGGGGATATAGGACACCACGACCAAGTTGTCGGACATAATGAGAGCTGATCTTCCCAGAATTCAAAGGCTTTGGTGACAGCCTTCATTTCGAGAATGCTGATGTGCCGAAGCCGTTCCGATGGCCTTATGTGTCCGTTGACGGTAGTGAATTCCGGCAACAGGTGGCATCCCAACAGTACTTACTGGTGTAAGTACATACAATGATTTCTGCCTGGGACTTCTCCCACGGGATTCCGATGGTCAGCCAACCTTTTTTGCTCCACTGATACAGGAATGATCAAAACTCGTGTGTGATCATATTTGCTCCTTCTATAGGACTTAAAAGTGGCGGCAATGTGCCAACAATGTCATCTGTACGGAGTGCACAAAAAGACGGCTGAGCGAGATCAGGACGGCCGCAGAAGTGAAAAAAAACGAGGAATTGGTACAATTCTCTTTCTGAAATCCATGTCCTGTTGGAAACGGATTCAGCCAGTTCGACACTTCTGGTTACGCGAACACGAGCAAGCCACACCAGATTCCTATTGGTTACAAACTCCATACCCAGATGGACAAAGTTCTGGGATGGATGGAGGTCTGACTTTTCCGAGTTCACTAAAAATGCCTAGATAATCAGAAAGAGAAATAAAATAGTTCCTGCACCGGAGTAGGATAGAACTTTCTTGTTTTTGAAGGATGTCATCCAGTTACGCTGCAGTCATAGACGGAAACCTGGAGATGCTGAAAGCCATAATTGGGGTAAAAGCTCAGTGGCTGACGTTGAGGCCAAAGAGAAGAACGATAAATTGATAAATGGTGTTGCGGTAACCAAACTGGAGAAACTTGCGGGATACGGGGTTGGTCGGGACATGAAAGTTTGTGTCTGTCAGGTCGAGACGGAGAGGTAGATTGGCCTCGCTATCTACATATTGAATGTTCGAGGTGCAATGTATCGGTTTAGATGACTTAAGTCGATGATGGGCCTCAGCTTGCCACTTGCTTTCTGAATAGAAGCAGCCATGACCTCCAAGGGATTGTGGCTTTTGCACAATATCCAAAGCTTATTTTGAAATGAGTGGCCTATCTCCTGTTGAAGGAAGGCATCCTTCTCCCAATCTGTCGCCAGGAGGAGGGAGGGATGTGGTTGAATGAACGATAGCAGAAGGAAGAGAGAGAGATCCAGTGAGCCTGAAAACGCAGGAGTCGGCAGCACATGGTTGCCTGCAGGCAATGGGGAGGGTACGTCAATGCCTACAGTTTGGATGCCTGAAGGCAGAGAAATTCTGATTCTTCCCGTTTCTGCATGATTGCCTCATATATCAGTTAGGCTGTGGTCTTCTGACATTAGGATGGGCTTCCTGATATTGGGAATACTCCCCAATATAGCGCAAGAGCAAACAAAGAATAGATAAGCTAAATTAGCATGTGTCTAACTAGCTAAAGCGGTATCCCAGATTTCCTCTTACCACTTATTACATATGCAGCATATCATAGATGGTATATACTTAGTATAAACAAAATAAGACTCATGGTAAATTATAATATCTGCTGCAAGGTCGCAAAAGCAAAAGATTAAAGTGGAAACTAGTGATGTATTTCAAATTACTAAGTTGCTAAACACTGTCATAACAAAGAAAGAAGTGAAAATGAAAATTCATTCCATAAGCTCTTCTGGTCTATGATAAGTAGACATTAAAAGATAACACGGAGTAAAAAGGCAAGCTCTATAACATAAAAATGAATTAATTAAGGACGATAAAATTGCCAGGACTTGGTTGTAGAGTTTGAGATCAAACCATTGTTGTACAATGTCACCTTGACCCCAGAGTAAAAAGGTTTAGTCATATATGCCACATAATGTACATACAAATGTACAGCACTCACGAAACTCAACTTGACAATTCCTGCTAAGGCCTATGCAGTTACAATTAACTTAACACAGCACTCCATTGCAATATCCACAGGTTAGAGGCATAGTAAGGCCAGTATTATATTGTGTTGTGGAGTGTTAGGCCAATTTAATCTATGATGAATTATGAAGCTGTTCAGGGAAAGTGTCAAAAACACTCGGTAACCTACATTATTCATATGTATGTATTAAAAATCAAGTTTAACATATATTAATAGAGACTCCTAGATTCTGGGACCATATCCAGCATGTTTGTATCTCCTTAACTTTGGGCACAATCTGCTATCACCAAGGATCATGGAACATACTCAATGTTAATTAATTGTGGCTAGCAATATGCCTCCAGCCAAATGAATACACATTCCTATTTTAATTACCTGTGGCTTGCAGTATTTTCCAGACAACGGAATACACAGGTCCTATGTTAATTACCGGTCGCATGCGCTATTTCTCCAGTCAACTGAATACACAACCCTATGTTAATTACCTGTGGCTTGCAGTATTCCACCAGCCAAATGAACACACATGCAGACAGCTCAGCAAAGTTGGCACCATAAATAGTATTATTGAAGGACTGGAATGCTCTATCCATAATCTGCTGAAACTATAGAAAGAGAAACGTAACGCATTAAAACATGATTAGATTGACTTCAGATATTATAAACTCTAAACAAGCTTGAATCAAACAAAGTTCCTGGGAAATTTCAAGATAAATCAAATAACAACATATCAGTCTGCTATGAAATAACCTGGTAGCCCAGCATCAATTCCTCATCGCGAAGAAAGAATTTTAGTATTACGCTCATGGCTACATAAATCCATATTTACATTGTAAGAACAATTAATAACTATTCTCCTTTGTGAAATACTTTTATATTTGTGTTTGAAGAAATGTAAAGGGCAATGCAAACATCATGCTGTAGAACACCTAGCAATCATAATTCAGCATAAATTCATAGCCCATACACAGAATTCTTCAAGGCATTGTGCTCAAGGCACATATGTTGGACCCTAAATATATTGTTAGAATTCAGCATAAAATAGTAGCCCGTACTGCATTCTGGTATACTTTAGGCACAACATAATTTGGACACTAAACAAACTGTTACAACGTTTGTTTCTTAACAGCCTCATTGCAGACACTGGGATAATATATATACGTTTGTACTATTTTTATTTCATTGCAATAATAGCATCTTTATTTTTCATCTCGTTAGCTACAACAGAAACTTCAAAAGTTGAAAACACAGCTGCTCAGATTATCCTCAGAGTATGAAGGAGTTAGTAAACCTACCACCCCCTCCCTGCACTGTAAACAACACTGGCTACTCATTTGATCTGGAATCGAATAAAAGCACATGTGTTCTCTATCCTACATTTCCTTGACTAGCTTCATTCCAATATACCTCCTTGGCCTCACCCATTTCTACACCCCATCTAGAAACTTATACTCCACTTTCCACACTCATAATCTTCTTGCTCTCTCTGTCTTGTAATTTCATGGCGCCGGCTTTTGTAATCTTGTTATTGTATGTGTAATACTGTAAAATGCCTAGAGCTTTTAAAGATTAGATGCAGTTCTATGTCCACATTATTATTATTATTATTATTATTATTATTATTATTGGTGGTGGTGTTGTTGATGTTGTTGTTGTTACGTGTAGGCTCGTACAAAAATAACAAGAGAAAAGAGTGAAGTCAACAAGCTTTGTAAATTTTAACAAAATAATTTATTACCCTAGAAAACAATGTCAACATTGGAAATAGGACTTATGGTTTGTGAATATAATCCAAAATGTAATCCTAAGATTGAAAAAATACAAGTCCTATGACTAAACAGTTCTAATTGAATCCAGGTTCGAATCTCGATGAAATTCCAATATGGAAGCGATGACGTCAGATGATGTCTGTACTGATGGTAACAGATCCTCGAATGAATCACAGTTTATGTTTCCGCATAGAATTCCAGAATAAATTTCCACTGAATTTCTTTGTCCCAGAACATTTTATAAAAAAAGTACATTAGTTTAGTTTTCTAGAGAATAAATTATTCAATTCCCAAAAAACAGATGAACTTCAAAAACAATCTGGCTTCACCAATATAAACACCTTGTACCTTCAATGTGTAGACATACGATTGACTGGAAAGCTCTCAGAATGAGAATTAAACCGCACTAAAACATCATCCCAGTAACGCGTGATGGGTCACGTGGCCTCTTAACATTTGAACAAGGCCAATTTAAAAAAAAAATGAAATTAATCACGTAGGCAAGAACAGCCCTATCTAAGAACCAAATTCTCACACTGAAAATATATAAATAAAGAAAGAATATTTACAGTTCACCTAACACGCGAACCGAAATGGTCTTGGCAGTAGCCAATCGTCTTCACTCGATGTTTACAAAATCTATGAACCGGAGTGAGCTAAAATAGTGCTAATGTAACCTTTTTCCTTCTATACAAACTGAATTTACTGGAAAATATCGAATCCCGTGAAAATAATCATTACAATAAAATATAATCAAACAAACTAAATTCAAAAGGAATTTTAAAACTAACACACAAGCAATATAATTACATATACCTAACATTATTATTATTATATTTTGTACGATAGTATTATGATGCTACAATATTTATTTTTTTTCGAGTTTATAAAACTAGAATTGAGTTTTTCTCTTAAAAGTGCACTAACATGTTGATGGTCAAATTAATGATTACGTCTCAAGAAAATGACAAATTCTTTTTTTACTATGATAGGTACTTTTAGACTGTTACTTATGTATGACAAATATACATTGATTGAAATGTATCAATGAAAAATACACAGTAGCTTAAGGTTAAAAGTAAGTTACTCTTTATTAGCGGTATGTGGACCTGGTGGTGGGAGCATATCTAATCTATATGATGTTGCCGATCTCTATCATTTGCCAATTGAATGGTAGCAATGACAAAACACTGCAATGGCAGGATATAATATTGGGTCTCATAGATCAGGAGAACTGAAATTCAATGATTTTTAAATGACATTTTAATGACCAGTTCCAGTTTGCAATGACTACCGGTACTCTCAATGACTACTGGTACTCTCAAGTGTCAAGTGTTCTACTTACACTTACTAATTTAAATACAAGAAACAAAATAAAGCACAAGACAAACAAATGTAATGAAATATGAAATGAATATGATAATAAAGTCATTGTACCTGCAACCAAGGTTTAAACGTTGCTCTTTAGCTGCTATACTATTCTCCTTAGTTGCAACATTGGCGCTTTGACTTGCCGCCCTGTTTTCCCCTTGTTTACAAGCACATTGTGCTGTTAAATCGAGTGTCCTTTCCTCCCTTACATCATCTGCGATCTTCGATGCTGCTGAAAAAGGCCGCTGACATCCATAATATTTCAACCTTCAGTGCATCACTGCTTTGCATGAAACCTGTTACTTTCATTGGATTCTGACCATGTTCATGGCTAGCAAACGACGGGAAAAATCAAAATGTTCTTCCCGTCTCGTACAATATGATATAAATGACTTGAAAGCGAAATTTGCCATCATATTTTTTTAAAGCAATATGTCTCAAGTTAAGGACTTTTCGATGACATAGGTGAAACATAAATGACTTTCAATGACCTTGAAATGAAGTTTTCATTTCTCAGTGACTTTCAGTGACCTATAATGACAATGCGAAAGCTGTAATAACATCACTAAAACCATTATAATACACAGAAGCAAAAATGAGTTTGTCAGCTTATTTCATGCTTGAATACAACACACAAATCGAATTCACATTTGTTACAACATCTCTACAAATCCATTCACCCGGTCATGTAAGCAGCAAAAATGTGTACTCAACCAGAAAAAACACTCTTACTCAACTAGATATTACTTAAGTATAACACATTTTGATGCTGTTGAGGACATAACTTCCTACATGCAAAAGGTTGATGATGTTGGAGACCTAAATTTCATCATGTAAAACGTTGATGATGTTGAGGACCTAAATTCCTTATTGATGATCTTGAGGACCTAAAAACCTTAATGAAAAACGTTGATGATGTTGGAGGACATAAATTATTTCATGGGAAAGGTTGATGATATTGAGGACCTGAAATTCTACATGTGAAAGGTTAATGATGTTGAGGACCTAAATTTCCTCGTATAAAAGTTTAATGATGTTGGAGACCTAAATTCCTTAATTGAAACGGTTGATGATTTTGAGAACCTAAATACCTTCTTGTAAAAGATTGATGTTGAAGACCTAAAGTCCTTCATTTTAAAGGTTGATGATGTTGAAGACCTAAATTCGTTCATGCAAACGGTAGATGATCTTGAGGACATACATTTCTTCATGTGAAAGGTAGATGATGTTGTAGACCGTTGACTTATGACTTGTTTCATCTGAGAATCAGAATTATCTTGCAATATCGACCCTTTATGTTCCATATTATTTTTTTAGTCCAGAACTAGAGAAACAAAGCTGGCTATTTTGTGGTTCCACCTTGTTGCAAAAAGGTCAGATGCCCCCAAATGCATGGAAAATCCGATGGATGAAGGGACTATTCCGTATGTACAACCTGTTTCTTAAGAGAATGTCTGCTGAGAATGTGTATGATCTCCACATCAATCTGAAGTTTATAACAACAATGAAGAAACTGCCAAACACAATTTGGTCCTATTTGAATAAGTAAGTCACAACTACGGAGTCGTCCAACATAATGAGGACAGACTTCTTAGATTTGGTCCTACCAGAAATGAAAGGCACTTACAATAGCTTTCATTTTATGGAGATTGAATTGATAAGGCAAGTCCTCTTTCCCCATTTTTAGTTGACCATATCAAAGCTCAACAACAAGTGGGATCAGCAACCATACATACCAGCAATTGTACATACCACCACTTCTGAATGTAGTTTCTCCAGAGGAAATTCTTGCCATGGGCCAATCGTATATGCTCCACTGACACAGGAATGCTCGTACTTCATTCATGACGTTGACGTTTTGGTTGAGTGGACTGGAAAAAGGGTATCACTGAACCAGCGAAGTCATTTGTATTCGATTCATGTAAAGGCAGCCCAACAGGATCAATAACCCTACCGTACTGAATAAACTGAGGAGTTGCAAGAACTCTCACGCTGGAATAAATGTCCTATTGGAATCGGACTCAGTGCATTTATGATCTGTATATGCATACACGATGAAGATGTAAAAGATTGAGATTTGCCCTTGAGGAGAATATAACATACCATATATTTTTTTGGAGAAGATCGTCCCGATACATTACGGTTGATATTGAGGAAGTCAACTGGAGAAGATTAATAACCCAGTCCATAATATTGGTGAAGGCCCAGGGGCTGATATTTAGACTGAAGGAAAGGACTCAAAATTGGTAACCTTTGTCAGAGTAAGCAAACGGAAGTAATTTTATTGACATTGTATAAAAATAGGAACATGAAAGTTGACATATGTGAGATTATGATTGATGGCTTACTCATCCCCTCAGATAGAGAGTCATATAGATCTCCCCATCCCTAACTTAAACCGCAGCAGAAGAAGAAATCCATTGAGGTGACGCTTGTCTCTTATCGGCCTTAACTTGCCACTAACCGTTTTGCTAAGCAACAACCATGAATGGAACCCTGGAGATCTTGGTTTATCCACCATCCATTTGATAATGAGTGACTATATCCCCTGCTGACGAATGTCACACTTTACCCGATGTGACTGCACACCTGTTAGCACTGAAAAACAAAGAAGATAGGGTTGGATAAATGAAATCTGACGCCCCTCTGAAATGCCTTGGGTCACACATTCATTCTATGGTCAAACCAACATGATCATAATTGAAAGAGCCTGGCACCCACTGGTACACTGTCAGCGGGTTGCGGGGCGTGTTAAGTCAGTGGTGAGATACAGGAGGTATGTGGGTGGAGAAAGTAAGTTTATTCCTCCTAGCCTGGCTCGGCTGTTGTATGCTGCAATGATGCTGAGATCTGAATGGCACGTGGAACATAAAATATTTCCTTTGCTTGGCACGTGTATCGTCCCCCCCACCACCACCATTGTGTCTGTTTTTTTAAAGATATCGGGAGCTGCAAGTTCTTGACCTGCGTGCACTGAATTTCAATTTTGTCCCCAAAATGGAATGGAAAGCCAAATGGAGTCATCCTTAAAGCACAAACATGCATCATGACTTATCAAGGTTGACAGTGGTCATATCCAACAGTGAAGACTTGGAACGATGTTCCAAACCTGCTTTCATATGATGAAAAACAAACTTTAATCGACCTTATCAAAATGTGAGGTAGGACTGTTAATCGCCACTAGATTTGTATCTTATTGTGTGAGCCCAGTATAACAGGCAGTGGATTGAGTTTTGAACCAGCACAATGAAAATGTCTCTGGTACATGGCTCACAGACATGAAAGCCTTACTATTTCTCAGGTCAAAGATTTATTCAGACAGCGTGTTGTTAATCTCTTTGATTACTGTTGACTGCGAAAGCATCCTGAATGATGCAGACTCGTCCCCATCATCAATGTACACCGATGTTTTGACATTATAACCTTGTGTGGTGGTAGGGAGTGGACGAAGCCTGCAATACCCAGTATACATTATTGACTGCGGCTTGAAAACTAAACTCCATCTTCTCCATGGTCGGATCAGAGTAAGGTTGTTGCTCATAAGTATCTTTACACTCAATGTGTAAAATCTGCTTCAATTTCCGCATACACTATTCCCTTTGGTAACAATGTCTAGATGCCGTCGTGTCTGTAATCAGTGGGCAATACGCTGCTAGGTAAACAGTGACCAAAGAAAAGCTGGCTCCGCTGGGGATGGATGGGTGGTTTGCTGGGAGAATGGTCAGCATGGTTGTTGGCCAGTGTGATGTCAGTCTCCAGTAATAGTCTTGCTGTGACCATTGCTGGATATATAGACTTTACTGTAAAGTCTCTGTCATAATATGCATACACAGACATCAGCCAGACTATATGGACAAATATGCCACTAAGGTTAACAATACTATATCAAGAAGCTGTTTTCATGGCTAAATGATTGGATATATCACTAAGATCCCTATAATTAAGACTGGTTTGGGATGGCTATTAACAAAAAAAGAATTGGTCGAGGAGTTGGAAAAGCATCCAAATATTTTTTTTTGCAACTTCTCAATTAATCATTCTGTCAATCTAACCGTAGAAATAGCCGATGAGGTAGCGATATATTTCTAGTGACGAATATGTGTCATTTTACTCTATATTGTTGAGGGATATATTGTCTTGCAGAAATAGCCGAAGATGCTCCGATTGTCAATGCTTTAACACTTTGTAATATGCATGCGCACGTGACATTACTAGGTAAACATTTCTATATATGGCAGCTAATGTAATAGTTCCAATGTTCTTCCGAAATGCTCGAATTCTCATTGAACTTGTTATATTCACGCGTTGCTATGGCATTGTAAACGTAAGTAGCAAAATATGAAGAATAAAAGGAATTTTGTAATGATAAATACAAAAATTTTATTGTGTAAAGACACGGAATAGGACAATGATGTAAAGACAAAGAATAGGAGAGAACTCTTTCTTTTCACCACATTGCCCTATCTTTTATTTAAATCAAATAATCTTGTCCCAATTAATGAGAATGCTTGATATTAATGGCGTTACTTTAATATATAAATGTCTCGTGTTTCAGTCTATCCAGATTATATTTCTCTTTGTGTCGGAGAGCAGGATTTTACTTTACCAAACCTAAACACTATTAAAAGAATATACAAAAATTGCATAGAAGTACGTTTTGTGCCTAAAATATTAGGCTTTTACCTGACTCACAACATGCCTTTACTAATAGTCTATAATTCTTCTGAAATGGCATTAAGTTTTAGCTACTTCCATTGTGAAAAATATTGACTTCCATTGCAAACGGCAAACAAATGGCTAAATAGAACTGTTCTTACTGTGTACGGTTTTAATCGTCTGTTTATTGTTAGTAGTATTAGTATAAGCATTAACTTGTCTCTTTGAAACCTATAAAAATGAAGTCTAAGTTTGTCTGAGAACGAATATATATTGAACAGTTACAGCTTGTACAGTGTTTCAATACAAGTTGAATGGATATCAGTTGGTGCGGAATAATGTGCAATAGCTGCCATATGCAGGATGAAATACGTATCCATGGTTCTGTTTTAATGCTTAATGTTTCAACGACAATTTGTCTGTAGGAATAATTTAAAATAATTATGCTACTAATTTTCATCTTGAGCCAAACAATGCAATGTATTTGCACTGTTCCTACACTAAGCGCTCAGTCTTAAGCGGTTCGTGTTAGGACTGGTCGACCTGGTGATAGGATAAAGTGACTGAGTTGGACATGATGCTATATATCTGAGGTATGGTGCCTCCAACCCCCGCTAGGTATCTATATAAACGGCCAGACTGCAGACATCGTAGCGGTATGAATACCAAATGTGTTAAAGCTAAGTTAAAAATCAAAATCTCTCACACACACGCCGTTTACTTTGTTTATATCACTCTGAAAATGACAATGGAAGGAAAGCAAAGTTTGAATATTTCATGCTGATACAAGTGAAACATTACAGGACTCTAATGCTGAATCCTCCACATCTATCTTACCCAACACTTGCCTCGCCTATATTTATTTTGCAATTGCATAGCCACTTATACCTGGCGCAACATCTTAATATTCCTTCATGCAAACGGCATAATACATGGCTCTGCATACTGTGTTCCATTGGAACATATGCAAACATTATTAATTTCGATTTCCATTTTTTACCTTTGATTTTAAAATTCCATTATTCTTGTGCAGACTGTGTTGTTCATTCTGTAAAACAAGCTGATGCTCATATATGTTTACTTCATATTTGATCATCCTTCTAAATATAAATACGTTCATAATATTAGTATCAGGGCGTCATGGAAGAGCGAATGCACGTTGCGATAAACACTTCAGAAGTGTGTCCCTTTGAAATGTCACGTGGCACATAATAAAATTATGAGGGTCAGCAAGTTAATGCTAATTTACAAAGATGTCTTTGCTTTGGAATTTCGTACCATTTCTTTCTCCGTTCGTGCGAATGTGTTTAACATTAGCACGAACGGAGAAAGGAATGGTACGAAATTCCAAAGCAAAGACATCTTTGTAAATTTCTACCAAAAAATGATAATGTAGAGTATGATACACTATGACACAACTGACTCTTAGTCTATATGTCAATTGAAATAAAAAAAATTTAAGATTTATATTTATGAAATGTTCATGTTTTTTATCTTTGGAATCACACGCTGGTTGATTGATAACACGTTTCTATGTTATATATAACTAACAATCTGAATTAAAATTTACTGGAATAATACCAAAGTGCATCAATTACATTATTACAATACAGACATACATTCATATTTCACTGGTCTACAATTACTTTAGAAGTCGGTTGCTTCAGAGATACAATGTTCTATTTCTTATGGATTTTGAAGTGCTGAATTCAGAAATATCAATTAAAGCAACTGAATGGATACTGTTTTCAAGATATTTAAGTTTTAACATTTTACGTCAATGTATATTGTGCAGATAGTAGAGTTTTAATCATAAACTGTAAACCTAGGTCTTTTCACGTGTTTATGGTTGCTTTACATGATAATATTTCACCTGTCCTGTATACGTTACACTTTAAAAAACAGCAAAAGCGTAATATCAATAAAATTTATTATGAAACAAAAGGCAAACAACTATTATGTATATATAGGCACATAGTTTAGACCATATTCATTGTCTATTCTGTGCAACTTGGTTTGTCTCTTGTATTCATTAAATGGAGCATCTCTTGTCACTGTCCAGCAATAGTATGCAAGCATTGATGGGCTCCATGCCCTAAGAGCATTTCTCCATTGTTGCAATATGCTGGTGAAATCGTTCACCGTGCTCGTCGCTTACTGTGGAAACATTCTGGATGAGAGTGCAAAAACTGTATTTTTAGTGACACGTTGCAACCAAGGCGTTTGTATGCCTTGAAGAGGTTTGCTACCAACTCCCTGTAGTTGTCCGGCTTGTTGTTTCCGAGACAATTTGTTGTCACCAACTAGAAGGCCTTTCATGTCGTCTTTTCCTTGCCACGCAGTACACGGTCAAATGCATCATCTCGAAGAAGTTCACGAATCTGAGAACCAACAAAGACACCTTCCTTTTACTTCGTTTCACTTAACCTTGGAAACTTTCCACGGAGATACTTGAAAGCTGCATATGTTTTATTCATGGCCTTGACAAAGTTCTTCATCAGACCCAGCTTGATGTGCAAGGGTGGTAACAAAATCTACTTTATTCAGCAAGTGGTGGATGCTGCACACTTTTCCTCCAGGCTCCAATGACTGTCGGAGTGACCACTGTCTCTTGATGTAGTGGGAATCTCTTGCACGACTATCCCATTCGCAGAGGAAACAACAGTACTTTGTGTATCCAGTCTGCAGACCAAACAAGAGAGCAAGAACCCTTCAAATCACCACAAAGCTGCCACTGATGTTGGTCAAAGTTTATGCACCTCAAAATTTGTTTCATGTTTTCATAGGTTTCCTTCATATTGACTGCATGAATACTTCACCTTATGTTATGAGGTGTGGTTCAGAGGAGAAGTATGGGAGAAAATATGGGTCATGTGATATTTATGGTTCAGGACTAGAAGTTTCATCTTCTTCCTCTGACTCAAGTGAAAATGATTCTGGTGCATCAGGAACCGGCAGTCCTTCTTCGTGGGGTAATGGGCGCATAGCTAATGGAATGTTTGGATAAAGCGCAGTCCACTTTTTCTTCTTTGACACACCTTTCCCAATTGAAGACACCATGCAGATGTAACAATTGATGATATGATCTGTTGGATCTCTCCAAATCATTGGCACTGAAAAAGGCATATATTACCTTTTCCTATTCAACCACTGGTGAAGATTTGTTGCAAGTGTTGCAGCATATGTGTGGGACCCACTTCCTGTCCTGATTTCCGATTTTGCAGCAAAAATAAAGGTAATAGGTTTTCTTAACCATAATGGTTATAAAGCGGTTTTGTGATGCAAAAATCAATTCGCCACAAACATAGCAGAAGTTTTCTGCATTGCTAAGACAAGTGCGAGGCATCTCTGCTCGTTTTGGCTAAACAGAAATGTATCCATTTGCAAAATCAAACATAGACAAATAAGAGAGCATGACACTATGATTTCTAGGGCTGATAGAGGGCAATTTATTCAGGAGAGTGATTGCATCATGCATGATCTTTATGAATAACATGATGCAATTCAAATTATGTATGATGCAAGACCAGTTTCAGTATGCATCATTCACTGTTTTGCCTGAAAAGCAAGCACTGTCCAATCCCAGTCATAGATTTATTCATAGACTCAGTCAAAGATATATTTTAGTCATTTCTGGTTTAAATTGAGATCCTTTCTTTTTATAACTTACTTATCCTCCGTCATTCCTAAGACAAGGGTCGTATATACTGACATAGTATCATATCCTTAAAACTAGAGCAAATCAGCGATCTTATGCATCATTTTCGTTCTCAGTGATCCAAGGTTTGACAACATTTGTTCCGGAAGCATTATGGCTGTAGAACAGTGCTCTCTCTCTCTCTCTCTCTCTCTCTCTCTCTCTCTCTCTCTCTCTCTCTCTCTCTATATATATATATATATATATATATATATATATATATATATATATATATATATATGCATACATACATACATACATATATACATATATGACAAGCAGAGAGGAGAGTGTTGTTCCTTGATCGTACAGGCGGTCGTGTGATGATATGAAGTGAGATTGTATACGGAGAGAAACTACTACCATGTCGTCTGGATAATTGTCAATTAGTTCCTTTCTCTGAATTCAAGGAGGGTCCGTGAGTTGCGGCACTCTTCACTTTATATGCACGACGATTGTCCATGTGGGGTTGAAAATTGCTAGCAACGTGATTCGTATCGTAATCCGCAGACCGAGGTTCTATTAACAGCACGTTAAAAATTAAAAAGGGTCTGGACGGAATTATAATATTCTCTCTCTCATACAGAATATTGCTTTGGAAATGTCATAGACGACAATTGATTAGTTCGTAGAAATAATTAATATCAGGTTTTGCACGCGAATGCGGACCATTAACCTGGTGAGAAACTGTATAAACTCTTCTCCTAAGAAACTTGCATTAAGCATCTTGTTGACAACACAGAGGAAAAGGAGAAATATATAAAGTACGAACTCCATATTACATTATTGGAAATTAGGCCGCTATAATCGAACATAACTTCAAAACCAAAATCTTGCATTAGTGAGTTCGTATACCAGGTCCACAACATATGAAAGCTTGAATCCGCCGAATGGTTCTATTTAATTCTACTGCAATATAGAGAAAGATGAAATTGTTAAAATATGTACTGAGACGTACTATCGACACGATGAATAACTTGTTTTAATTTTGATAGCCCTATTAATTCGCGTTTATTTATTATTTTCTTTTGTGTAATTGAAATCTTGCATCATTCATTCAATAATCTTCAATTGTCTTCGTTGAATGTTGTTGATTATTGTGCAGTTTGTACCTATCTGCTTCTACTGAAGGTTATACTTACGTTATAACTATAACCAGCATGTCATACTTCTTTTTCTGCTAAACTCTGGAGAACATTCAGCGGATTCAGTGTCTCATATTTTTACTTTTTCATCCCCCCCCCCAAAAAAATCTTTTTGTTTTCTTTCACTTTATTATTCGTTTTTTCTTTCCTTCCACTTTTCTAGGTTTTAATTTACCATTCCAAATCAAAAGACAATATACACGTACTGCTCTTAGTATATGGAATAGAATGACATGCAGAAGTATACATTTTTAGTGTCATAGTTCCTTTCTAAAATATATATATATATATATATATATATATATATATATATATATATATATATATATATATAGATAGATAGATAGATAGATAGATAGATAGATAGATAGTGTTCATGCTATATACGTCATACAATGTTTATCCAATCAAAGGTTGATATTTGTTCTTTCGGAGAAATATTTAGTCAATAGTTTGTAGATGATTTAATAACAGTCAGAAGGAATAACTGGAAAGTCTTTTGCAACGGCAAAACGAGTCAGAAAAAGTAGCTTTATTCCACAACAACTGCAAAAAAAGGAAATAAGGAGAAAACGAAAAGTAGAAGAGAAGTTTAAAAGGTAGAAGTGTAGAGGAGTACAAAAGGAAGAAAGTGAAAAAAGGATGCATGTGTTAAAAAGCATTGTGGCAGATTTGAGGTATTTCTTTGACTCAACCAACAAGAAGAAGGCCTTCATTTACCAAGCTCACCAAGCAGTTCATCATCACTACATTCACAATGACCGACACTTAGATGTCAGAAGAAGCAGGAGCATTTACTACGTCCATTACCAAAGCAGCAACAGCAACGGGAGTTAAAGTAGGACTTGTTAGTGGATAGGGCTTGAGACAGGTAAAGCTAATGATGCAAAGTCAATGCTTTTGTCAGTATCCGAACACCCAAAGATCATTTTCAGGGCGATCTACGTCATTTAAAAATAGATTCTATTCAATGATTGCCCAATCAAATGAAACGAAAATCATTTTCCTCATGACTGAATGGCCTGCGTGTTTGAGCGTATGGTATAAACAATCAAGAAAAAGATACTTACTTTCCTTTGGCAAAGTTTCCATTTTGAACCACAATGAAAATTTCAGTACACATCACAACAGTCTATATTTTCGTTTCTGTCTATCACTCTCGATATCTTTCTCTTTGAAATTTCATAACTGGCATCGGATTTTCCTCTTCTCTTTCTTCTAGTGGTCATGGTGTCTTGCATTTTTTGATGGAGATGTGTTCTTCTTCTGCTTCTGAAGACCTCTTCTCGTCTCAATCTCGTTTCTTTTCCTGTTCATTCTCTTTTTCCCAGGTACACTCTGACGACCATTGTCATATATCCTGTGAATGATTACAGGTATCTTTATTTGATCTCTTTTCTCGCCTGTCATCACTGTGCTTTATTATGGACAATCTGAAGTCCAGTGTCATTTGTCCTGACAAATATAGCAGATATCTTGCTTTTGATCTCGAATGGAGGAGTAGTTGATAGTCTTATCTGAAGTATACATTCAAATGACTCTCTGCAATTATCCGACGAGGAGGATGATCTAGGCTGACTGTTTTTCTTCCCTGTTTGAAAGGTGAATGAATACTATTTATCCTTAGGGTAAGAAACTCACCCTATACATGGTATTACGACTCTAGCAGCAAAAGCAAGCCAACTTGTTTAGTAAAATTGAACAAATAATGTATTTCCCTAGAATACAAAAATAAAATGACAATTTTAAACGAACTAACAAAAATGTGAATTCAATACTAAATAATCCTACAAGTTCTACCACAAGCCCAAAATTGTAAAGTGCTCCAAATGAATTCGAATTTTGAATTTGATGTGGAATATTCTTGTTGAGCTGATGTTCAGTTGTTATTTTTACAATGGTATAATACAGAATGTCCTTAAATGGATTCACAAAATCCCAAAATTATAATTTAGTCCCAACTGTCAATGAGCCCTTTGTATTTCAAATGACACATTTTTTAAAAAGAAACGTGATTGCTCTCAAATTATATCTAAACACGACAGTAATAAATCTAGAGACTGAACGTAAAGGAGGAATGTAATAGTTATATTTATTAGAGCCTTATAAAAATTCTAAGACACAAAAATTACGAGAATGTTGTTCAAAAGTTCACCTTCAGAAGCATCTAAACTTCTAAACAAAAAGTAAACCTTGAACCGACAAGTCAGAAAATAACCTATGTATTACTTGCAAACAAGACAAAAAAGCAAGTACTCATCAACCATATATTCAATCATGGGAAAAGGTCAACAAAATGAATTATCTATCTATCTGTCTATCTCTCTGCTTTCTCTCTCTCTCTCTCTCTCTCTCTCTCTCTCTCTCTCTCTCTCTCTCTATATATATATATATATATATATATATATATATATATATATATATATATATATATATATATCAATTGTAGGTAGCAATATTAATGACTGAGAAGATGTGTTGATTCCAGCATCGATTGACTTAGATCTTACAGCAATCTTTCTATACTAAGTGTATTTAGTTTATAAATGTTTACATCGCATATTCATACGTTTTATTAATATGTAAGATTTATTCCCGAACCACTTCTATATCAAGAGCTGATACGTTTCCTGAGATGTTAACGTCAAAGAATGTGTTTTCACGGAACCGCATACACGTATACACGCATTAAGAACTCGTTAATATCTAATCTCATCTGTTCATCTCGTGTGATTTTCAAACAAACACTTATGTCAATCCGAATAAGAAAGAAAGCGTTTCTTGAAATGCAACAGATATAAAATATTTAGAAATATGTGTTATTTTCGTTTTGATCGCGTAAATTCCTAAAACTTACTGACAGTTGTACGACAGTTGACTCAAATTACTAAATAGAAACAAACATCAAACCAGGTTTCACAGAAACATACTAGGATATAATTTTAACCGTTTTGGAGAGGGTATGTAGCTGTAATTTTCAGGAACAATCCCAAGGTTATGTATTGTAGGGTCACAATTACCGCAGCTTCATTCTGTAATAGAATACAATGTTTTACCTCTCTTACATTATGAATGTCGATATTAGTTAGAATATTTGAATACCGGAGATATTTTATGATGGGGAAATGAAAGGGTATTGCAGAAAATTAAAAGTTGATTTTGCTCCCGAATTTCCGTCGTCAATACCCTTTAAGTCCTCCACCCTATAATATCACTTCTATAACACCAGAGAATATTATCTTACTGATCATTTCCAATTGTTTCATAATGTACTTTTTTCTCCACATCTCACAAGTATATTCCTGTTGCACCTCTAAAAAAGTTTAATTTCGGCATGAAATTGTTGCATCATCAAAATGACTATCCGAAAGTATCGAATGAATTTAAATTACTCACTTTCCTGTATCTTGTACTCATCATAATTTTTGCAGATATTTTCGTATAAAACGAAGACCTCGTTTCGTCTTATGTTTTGTTTTAGTTGCTTTGTTTTTGTTTTGCGGTTTTTTTTAAAAACGTTTTAGAGAAAAGGTTCAGAATGGCTCTATATTGTTCTACAACTGCTAGTTATTCGATGATCACGCATAGTGATTTGGAATGCAAACAATTTATAATTTGTTGTGATGATATCGGGGACTATATTGAATATAACGGAAAACTATCAAAATTCTATCGCGGAGGATACAAACAGTACAGACTGGAAGCAAAACATGTTCGCTGCTACGACGGAAGAAACTGATTCGTATATCTGCACGACACAAATCTCAGGGCCCTCGAAAACGAGTGACGCTGGCCGATAGGGTCAAAAAATTTCTTTTGTGTGCATTAAAAACACCACATTCTTTCTGCATGTGCTCCATAGGGTGTGACTGAAGGACGCTGTAACAACCTTAGGGAGAATCAAATGGATGCTACAGATGTGTATCAGGAGAATGATCTCGAGACTGACAATAAATCCATTGCTGATGTTTGTAAACACATAATCACGTCTGATAAGTACTACCGAATATTGCCAGCATTCTCAACTCACCCACTATAGAAGCAAATAATCAACCCAACCAGCTGGATAAAGCTGTGCTGATAATGTGAGATTTCTTTTGAAAATACCAAATATCATCAACATATTACAAATGTACCTGACAAACACAATTATTTTCTGGAAAGTTTTCAAATTTTGTATTTAACGTAAAAATTGAATTAGTGTTCCATAATGTCAAATCCTAATTTATGTAATATGTCCTTCGGAATGATTCTTAACAAGGTTTTTTCTTTTTCTCTGTTATTCCAGTTGATTCAATTTTCAGGTCTGAATGATATTATTCGATTTGATATTTGCTTAATTTTTTTATACAAAAAAAAACCGGTTTTGGCTTAAATGCATACTGACTTCATTTCATTTCTTCACCTGATCTAAATATGCTCCCTCCCTCCCTCCCTCTCTCTCTCTCTCTCTCTCTCTCTCTCTCTCTCTCACAGACACAGACACAGACACAGACACACACACACACACGCACGCACACACACACACACACACCGTAATTACAGTGGTTCCTCTTTTCTCTCACATTGTTAACTATTTTGTATTTTTGCCCCCTGGGAGATGAGCACTCAACGACACAGTCCTCCATGCCTCAATAACATCTTTAGTTAGAAATCTACTTAGTAAAGCTCATCTTTGGAAAATCAGTTAATTGTAACCCATCGCCCAGACATTTGTTATTAGAATATACAACAAGGGAAACATAGACGAGAAAGCCGCGGTTATAAAATAAACAATTTACTATGGTAATCAGCGTTCTCCAGAACGTACACTATATATATATATATATATATATATATATATATATATATATATATATATATATATATATATATATATATATATATATATATATATATATTGTGTATCGAGCATTAAATTCTGTTATCACTATTCTGAAAATTGTTATCAATTTCGATAAACGAGAAGTATGCCTATTATTGGATTTTGATTCAAATTTATTTATTTTTTATTTATTTATTTATTTACCGTTTCACTCATGTCATAGATAGTTCATTCTAATCGTATGATAGTTCTATTCATACTTTACGCGATTATTTTGAAGTTAGATCTTATATATTCATATTCAGCGATGCACTTTATGGTGGAAATATCTCTAAAACTAAAGTTCTAAATAGTGAAGCATTTTACGAGACATGCACACAGAAACACAAACACAAACACACATATGCGCACGCGTACTTTTATATCATGCATATCGAGGGTTTGGGTATGAAAAAGAATATTCATTCTAACTATCCTGGAGTGAAATGAAACATAAATTTTGTTAAATAATGTATAGCAGACTTTGACGATATTGTAGTTTTCATTCTACGATATATAAAATTCGCAATGTAAGTGAGGATACAGACATTTACACAAATAAACTATACTGTCAATTAAAAGTAAGTACACACAAGAATATCGTCCAAATTATGGAAACTGCAGACAATGCGACATCATAGGCAAGAAGAACACACATTATATTGCACAGCGAAGTGAAGAAAAAGTTTGGACCAAAACATATACTTTGTTATTGTTAGTCTGCGTAAATTGATGCTATCATAACTAGTTTCTACATGACGCCAGCCTATTCAACAAACCCACAAACCATATACTTTATTTAACCTCAGGCTGATTTCTTTACTTTTTGTTTGTTATTCTTGTTTTTTATTAATTATTTTTTCTTCTATATTCTCTTTACGTATCTTTTCTTATTTGATTATTTTATTCAATGGATCTTTTAAAGTCTTATTACTGAGTTTATTGTAATTGGAGCGTATTATTTGTTTCACACTTTTTAATTCATATAAATGTTGTTTTTTAAATTAGACTTACATGGAGCCTGAGGTAAATTGTAAACCATGGACAAAAAGGAAATCCTCATACCAGTTGAATGAAGTATTATACATACCAAGCACACACAAATAATTATTGACAAAAGCATGGAGACTGTGGATATCATTACATAATGGAAAATTGGGGCTTGCCTCGACCTCCAATATGAAAATGAAGACAAAATTATGAGGCCATGCGTGTAGAATATAAAGGCTTAATAAACTCTGTGTTAAAGTAAAGTTTGTCACTCAAGCCTTAAAATGTGCTGATTTCTATGCTTTGATCTCCAGCCAATAGTGTCACAGTTAATAAGAACTTTTTAAAGACGGACAGGTATAGGATGAAAGTATGGGACACAAGGACAATTGTGAGAATGTTAACATATCCCCATGCCACTTGGAATTAGTGTGACTGTTAACCTTAGGCTGACACATGATCGAAAAGGCTGTCCCGATGCACTTGAGAAATTAACTTGAATTTACCAATCTCTAAAACCAACTTTAGCAGCTATTAAAATAGGGAATGTAGATTCGGCTACAATAGACAATTCTACGTTTTGAGAGTGCAATTAACAATGGCTGATTTTATTAGCAAAGACTTGAGCAAAAAGAAAAAGAAAATTTAAAAAACATATGTTTTTCAACACAGTATGGTTCCTTTCCTTTATGATCATTACTTTATTGTATGCCCTGAAAGAATAGCAGATATTTTGTGGATCACAATCACTCTGGCATTACCTTATTTTCTGAATGGCAGAAGGACACGTCAACACTCTTCACAGAGTTGAGGTGTATAATCGAGCAGTCTAATGGGTGCTTTCGTAATGTTTTACCTAAAAGTGTTTCACTTGAGATCATCTCTAATGTTTGGCGGTAAGGATGAAGTGCATCTGAAACACAAAGAGGTGTAGGCTGATATTGTGTGAAACAAGCACAATGGTAATAATATATATATATATATATATATATATATATATATATATATATATATATATATATATATATATATGCTTGCTGAGTCAACTGTGACTGCAGGCAAACAATGGACTAATATTCGAATAATCTGCCCCAGCGTGCTAGCAAAATAGACTTGAATGTGTCCAATGTACACCAACTTTAACATTCATTAAAACAGGAAAAATAAATCCGGCCAGGATAGTCAAAACTAATGTCAATTATGTTCGTCTCCAAAGACTGTACGAATTCCGCGAAATCCTTATTCTTGAATATAGAATAACGCGGATGTGTCTCTCTGAATCACTGAGCCATATTTTCGGTTCTTAAAAAGACTCATAATGGGGTGGGGCACTTTTAATTAAAATGCATAAAATTGAGAAAAATAAGATTTGTGGGGTATTACTGTTATCCCTCCATTTAGACCAACAGCGATGCTACTTACACGTCATTTTCCGTTTTAGGAACCAATAATGGCTACATTTCCATACATAGAAAATCGCTGACAATCCGAAGGTCGCCTACTGGTGTCAGGATATTGGGATTGCGAGAGAAGTTGCTTATTCTCATTTAAGTTGAGGATACTCTGTAGGTGTGCCACCAGGATGACAGGGATCACACAACAAATGTGATTAACATCAGTCAAGGATGGATGGCAGAAAGGAGGTTATATAGTTGGCACAAATTTGATTTTGCTAAACACACACAAAGGAATATCGACATTGGGTTTTATGATATTTTGAAATAATATATTGTGTTACTGGATGGCCAGATTTGTCGAACATTGATATATTAGTTTTTGATAGCTGAAACTTTCTTTGAGCATCTATTTGGTTTATTGGCAAATCTATCTGTTTCATGGGAGCCATCCAGACTAAGCATTGCTACTGATAACTTGTATTTGCCTGAGGTTCCCGAAAAGGCTATATTATAAGGATAGTATCATCTCCTATAGGCACAGGCGTTGCTTAACCTGTGTAAGGGACTTAGGTTGTGGCGTGTGTGTGTGTGTGTGTGTGTGTGTGTGTGTGTGTGTGTGTGTGTGCAAAGTTGAAACATTTCTGACGATTAGGTTTTTGTTTATATTATTGTTGTTATTATTTATTATGCAACGGAGTTTATCTTGTGCGTGCAAAAACACTCACGACATATCAAGCATGGACAGAAGAAATGTTTCTTTATATATGTTTCATTTAACAGATTGTAGTAGAAACGATGTTTTCTATCAAACGAAGAAATGTTTTCTATCAAAATGGTATTAACAGCTGACTCGCTTGGCGGTCAGCAGGTTAGTGTTTGGACTGGTCGGCCTGGTGACAGGATAATGTGACTGGGTGGGACATCATGCCATATGTCTGCAGCATGATGCCCCAGTGTTAGACATCACTATAAACTGTCACACCGAAGACATCGTAGCGATATGACGGAAAAGTTGTTAAAGCTACGTTAAAAATCTAAATCACACACACATACATACAGACTGATACAAGTCTTGTTGGGTCTTATTTACGAGCTATCTTATTTTACTATTAACAACTCCTTTACGACTCTAGGTCTTAAAATATGAAACAGAAATGAAGTGGGATCCGTAATTTAAGTAAAAGTGCACAATCATAGTATTTCCAATCGAATGTAGAGTCAAAAATCTAAGGAGACTTACACTGTTGCTAATTAAATCCTAAAAATAATCGCAAATGCCCTATCAAAACTACAAAAGTATTCAATGCCTTGGTTGCATCTTAATAGCTTTGAATATCCTGATGAACCACAATAGTACAATCCAGAATGTCTTGGAATGAGTTTTTAATAATTTCAAAGTAGTGTTTTAGTCCAAAAGGTCAATGAACACTTTGTTTTTCCAATGAATATTTTAAACAAATAATTTGTCTGAAATTATATATTAACACAGCTATAAACTCTGATTGTATATTCCCAAAGACTGATATTCTACAGGAATAAATAAACGTTTGCCAAATATATTTTATATGCACATTTTCCTTGAAATACGTAGCAATAGAGCGTTCCTGAAATTCAAAACTTCTGAGAGAACTTTCCATCAAATTTTAAACTATTTAATTTCCAAAAATCTTATACAATCGTTTAAAATATATGCACGACACGATATCCTAGACCACGAGAATGACAAAAGTCAGGTAACAATTTAAATTCAATATTCATAAAAACTGTTATAATGATGCCACTTGAACTTCTTGGAAACATAAGCGAGAGTACAAAATAATATATGATATTATGCTGCATTATAATGCTGCTGAATCTCAAATAAATGATTCCTCTCAAATTATATCTGAACACAACTGTAACTAATTCCACTGCACTTAAAATAGGAACGAATAATTATTTACCTTATCCTCTATATACTACGATCATGTGACCTAAGACACAATAAAAATGCCCGGGTGTTTGCCATTTTAAATTCCATCAAATTGTAAACTAAATTGCTTCTAGAATATTCAGATTTCTAAATTGAAGGTAAGGCTTGAACTCAAGCAAAAGCAAACTTTATTCAAACAAATAACAAAAGTCAGGTAGGCCAGAACTCTACACATAATCACGGATGAAAGGCAAGTATATAATACAAATTGAACACACTTAACATCTACTTTCATTAACATTAATAAAGATTTATGCAATAAAATTTTCTGTTCCATATTAGCCTAAATTGCATGTGATACAATACTAATTAAAATTACATACAAAATGTCTTATAAATGACACAAAATAAAGCAATGTAGTGCAAGTGCATCTTCAATCAGATTCCCTTTTACCATGAACCCTACCTCAGCAAATCTCTGCTTTTGTTTTCATTTTGGTAAGGAAAGTAAGAGGTTTGTGATCATTGAATACAATATCAGAAGAAGCAGCTAAACTAATGTATATTTCAACGTGTTGCAAAGCCAAGAACAAAACCAAATTTTGTATCTCTGGTGCTTGTATAGTTTTTTAGAAACGTAATGCACTGGATGATTCACAATATATTTGTCTTTTGCAATTAATATTTCACCGACACCCAGATCACAAGACATTTTAAATAAATGAATAAAATTTGGACCTGAAGGAATTGGTGCACATTTACGTATGACCGTTAATTTACCAAACCCCTTCTGAAATTTGTCAGACTCATGAACCTTGCATTTTGTACCGAAATAAAAGTTTGTTATTGATACAGTTTTGATGGAAACATGTGAGCAGAATTTCTGATAATATCCAGCCATACACAAACATCGCATCAGCTGAAGTTTACTAACAGGCACAGGGAATTCAGAAAAAAGACTTTATCTTATAATCTCTATGTTCTCTTTTACCATGTCCCACAAGATGTCCTAAAAATATAAAATAAACACCACAAAGCTCACTTTGACCTAAACGAAATGTCAGTTTTGCATCAACGAGTCGATCAAAGAATTCCCGAATGGTTTTAGGTATCGTTGTAGATACAGTCAGGATGCTTATCTAGGCCAGAGGATATCATGTTCATTAATTTCAATATTGACGGCATCATTTTAAATTAACCAAGTTAATACGGAGTTGCAAATGCCGAAATTTCCTTTGCTCATACCCTGAGGAGAATTTGCCACAGCACCTCTTAAAGTTCACATCTGGTGATATATTTTGCATTTATAATTTTTTTCAGCCACATATTATTGGCAACGGAAATTAATCTCTTTTGGTCACACTGTTGACGTTTCTGTAGCACGTACACACACGAAATGCATTATCTGCTTTAGGCACAATAATACATGGTGAACGCCAGTTTCTTTTTCCTAGTTCTAAAAATTCGTTGTTCAACAATTTTTGAGTATCCTTTTACAGACATTCCTGTATCAGAGGGTATATCCACTAAGGTTGTTTCACAGTTGTAGAATCTACAACGCTATGATTGACTGTATTTGTTTGAACATCAGGGAACAAGTGCTCATATTCACATCACAGTTATTTTTGTTCACTCTTTTCTTATGGTTCTAGATTTTGAAAGTTTCAGGTCCATATTTGAATGACTAGGTTGTTGCACTTTCTGTTCACATGATAATAATGTATTTTAAATCACTTACTTTCTTATCAGTTGCATAAGGCCCATAAAAATCAAAATTTAGTCCGAAGATGATTCTGAGGTATGGGCAAGAGAGCCAGAACTATATCACCACACTGAAATCTTCTTTATTTTCCATTTTTGCTACGAATTAATTTCATTTTTGACAGAGTATAGCGAAAATTAGTTCTTCATGTTTCACAAGCCTTTGACGAGATATATTTGAAATCACAGACATAGCAAGATTAATCTTCGAATCTTCATTTGAAAGAAGATTCCGTTTTAATAACGTAAATGATCCACAGACACTAAGTCCAAAAACTATTTCAAAAGGACCCAGTGATTCTTGCCCTGATTCCCTAACAGCAAACAACAGCAACTAAACACCTTCACCACAATCCTTTCCGGTATCAATGCAATATGACAATATGATGTTTTTCCAATAACTGATGAAATCTTTCCCAACCTCCTTAATTTCATAGCGATAGTCAGAAGATTAAAACAGTGTTATGCGTCATTTGTTCGAAAATTAGAAACATAAAAGATAAATAAAATTGTACCCTTCATCAGTTTGGTCAGATTTGTGGAAGGCCAACAGTTGTAAAATACTTTATCAAAGCTCTTTATCTATGGTTTCAGTTTTAATATTCATCAAAGGAACTTCCTCTGGAAATCTTGTGGAAGCACACATTATGGTAAGGAAGTATTGGTTGTCTGAGTTGATGTTAGGTAAGGGACCGATGCAGTCTACCATTATATAGCTGAATGGTTCGTCAAATGCACAAAAATGTTGCTGATGGGCTTTAAGTAACTACTTATTGGGGTTTCCTACCATTCGACAAGTGCAACAAGATTTACAATATATATATATATATATATATATATATATATATATATATATATATATATATATATATATATATATATATATATATATATATATATATATTATTTTAATTTTGTTCTTTGGCCAATACAAATGAACCAAGACCTTGTGGTAAATCTTTTTGACTCCTAAATACCCAAACAATGGAGTTTCTTGGGCTAGGCTGTATATGTCCTATCGACATAACTTCAGAACAAAAATTTGATAGTTCACTGACCCTTGTCACCAGAGTGCACTTCTGGTACTCTCGACTTTCTCGTAAGGATACCATTTTCCACAAATTAACAAACTGGTACCTGTCTGGCCTCAATCTCGCTAACGGCCCTCTGAAACAAGCAGGAGATCTCAAGATCGTGTTCCTGTTCGACAGTGACCTTTTGCCTTGTGTTACCTTGATTTAGAGTTTATAGACTGAGTAGTATAAAGAGAATTAGTGATCAAAATATACTGATTGATCAATATGTGCAGGAATATGTGCAGGAATAGTCATCTCATCAAAAGATTAATCAATAAATGTGTCAGCTAAAGGAATTATTTTCTACTCAAAATCATTCTTGAGAGCTCCTTTTGATATAGCTCTAATAACTCCACAAGGAGGATATAATCGGGTATTTCATTCTCAACAGTATCGCACCAAAATGTGTCAATTACAAGTGGATTAATCACAACCTTCTATCCAGAACTTACGGGTCATGAGACCAAATTTCAATACAAAATAACACATCTGTGATGCTCTTGTGTCACTTAATGTTTTAATAGTGATCGGATTGGCAGAATCACCAATAAGTGATATTGAACATTTTGAAATGAATGGCTCATAATTCTCCATACTAGGATCAGGCTGGGCTTTGTTTGGTCCAACCAGTGTATTGCGTTTAATACCAACGGTTACCATGAAGTTTGAAATAAGAGATTTTGGATCAGCTCTGTCTTTTGTTTCTTTTTTGTTGCTTATTTTTCAATTTGTAGGAACCATATATTAGCGTACCATGTATTTTTACAATTTGTATACTTCAGGAACAAATAACAAATACTCCTAAACATTATATCACATGTTTAGAATGTTCCAAATAATTTCAATATTGAATGTGTTGATGTATCAATATTTTTAACGTACTAATGTACCAATAGTCATTATGCATCACAATGATATAATCCAGAATGCCTTTGAATTAATTCACAATAATCCCAATGAGGATTTTGTTCCAAAAGGTCAATGATCTCTCTGTAGTAACTTAAATAATTCCTCTCAAAACATATCTGAACACAATAGTAAATGATTCCACTGACTGAACTTAAAACAGAATTGTATAATTCTGTAGCTCATCCTATGTATACTTATTTCACTTTACGTAAGACACAATAGAATACATAGGATGATCGTCATTTTAAATTGAACAATCCATTTAACTGATAAACAGGTTCGCTTCTAGAACATTGAAAGTCCATTAATAAGGTTAGGCCTTGAACTCAACTCGAAGTAAACATCTTTCCATAAAAATGACAAAAGTTAGGTAGGCCAGAACTCTAACCTCAATCACGGAGAAAGGTAAAGTACGTTAAATAAAATGTACATAACAGCATATATACGCTTATGATTGGTTGTGTATAATTCCCAAATCTTGCGATTTTGACAATGAGAGACACAATTTTTTTTTAAAAAAATGTTGGTTTTTTATTTATTTATTTTTTTTTTATTTTCTTTTTTTTTAATTAAAACAGATGTTTGACTTTAATCTACCTATTCATCTATCAAATTATATGCAAATAACTTACAAATAAAGTTTGTCGTGATTGGAATTTACCATAACATGATATATAGTGAGTTGCACAACCGTTCTCACCTGCTGTTCAAACTAAATATGCTATAAAATGGTCGGATAAAGTTCAATGAATAAAACTAATGTTGCCTATCAAGATTTTTATAGATTTGCATGTGTGAAACGTCTTTAGAAACATTGCGTTTCAGTCTCAATTGGAGATAGAATAATTCGCAATTTTGGTACAACTGTCATCAGACTTTTTAATGCTGCATGTTGGATGTTTTGCGTGTATTGAACAGGAACATCATTTGCTATCACTATATGCACACACTTATGATATAATAATGAAAATATCAAGGACCGTTATGGGTAGCATTAGTAGCATGCGGGTAAATATAGACATATAAATATAAACAGAACAACTTGAAGATCATATTGTAGCAGCTGTTTAGATGAACCTTTGAAACACTAAAGTAGGCACATCTTAAGTACTCACAGCATAAGTAACCCATCTGATTTATTTTGTTTTGCGAATTTTCTGTTACCAAGGACTGTTGTGGTTCAGAATGGACACGACGACTGATTTCAAGCAAAATTTCAGGAAAAGTTTGAATGCGCCTATGTTGTTACTTCGATAACGTCATTTTATATTTACCTTCAATAAAATCTAGTGGAATGAGACTGACCATTCATGTGTGTGTGTGGGTTAGTGGGTGTCTCTGTGTCGAGGGTAATTATATTTCTGACATTAAAAGGTCTCTTTGAAATCGTTTCAGTAAAGTCTCGATATACTTGCGAATGAATTACAGACGGAAAGTAATTTTTAACGCTATTGTATTACAACATTCAAAACACTGTACCAGACATTTCTCTTACCTTGCTGATCAACTAATACTCTGATAGGGGAGAAACTTGCAATTATGTCTAGCACTAATGTATATTTCGCAATAAAAAGTAAACGATACTCCAGAAAGCTGACAATAAAGTGACGCTCTACAGCATTCATTCCTCAAAAGCAATCTTAATAAAATTTCAGCATGAGTAAAAGTGACCACGTTACACAGTTAGTAATATGATGGTACAAAATAAACAACAATAAGTGTACGAGAATTATAACAATAAGTGTATCAGAGTGACAACAGATAGTTCAGTTAACGAAGGAATTCCTGCTCTGTATTATAAACAGAAGAAAACCTTATAGACTTCTGCTGTCGTAAATGAGAGGGATGGGCCGGAGAAAATCACCCGTCTTTTAGAGCATATGATTCTCCTTCACTGACATGTTCAGCGCAAGTAACCAAATATGGAAATGCAAATCGTACGTCAAATTACAAGTTTATGTTAATAGGTCATTACCAATCTAATCCAAGTAACATTACCTTTTTCCGTAATCTAAAAGAATAATCATACCACAAGTTTGTGTACACGTTCTTTTGGGTGGGATTTGGCAACGTCTTGTAGTAGAAGCCTAGATTAACCGAAGAATATTACAATCCTACTCCTAGCAATTTTTCTGAAACGTAAATGGACGTATAATCTGACCCCAGCACGAGGAGATACACACATATAATGTGGAAACAGTTGGAGGAAAACCAATAGTTTAACTGAAGCAATAATTGGGCTACAATTGGAGGAAACACAATGACTGAAAGAGGACTACTATGTACAGTTGTAATTAGCACCTACTTCATAGATAATCTGGAGTGTATTTTCCAAACATTTTCGACTTACATAATCGACCATTACAAACCAAGCACTCTTGACGTAATACGTTTTCAGAACGCCACGAGCTTGAGGTTCAAGAACAATGAATGTTAGGATGGGTCTGTGTAGTCTATCGGTCGTCGCATGGACTGGCAATATTTTCAACAGGAATAAGCAGACATTTACAAGCAAAACAGTGCCATGGACAATTTCTTTCATTTGCTTCTGAAGCGCGTTCACATCGTTACTAAGACAGAAGCCAAGACAATACAAATGATGATGTTTATAAATGAAAAGAAGAAAGATTGCTGCAAATAGTTGTTCTAGATGGTGAGCGAAGATAACGAAAACGCTCTTATACTTGCTTCTGTACGAGAACATGTTGAAATTCTCAAGTATAGTATCACAAAGGTAAATAACAAATACTTTAAATACTTTTTTATGTTATTTATGGTAATCATAAATTCATTGAGACAATCATTAATAAATTTTCACGACAACAGCCCATCGGTCAACTACTTCTTTGTGCCTATTGTTACTTCCTATCATAGTTTAACTATGCATTTTCGATGTTAATTCTTATTTATGGCGCCTCAAAATAAACGTTTATGCTAAGATCGATGCAGTTCATATGATATGTTGTGCAACTGCAAAATTATAATACCTGAGTCCAATACAATGTGAAGATAATGAATCAGTCTTTCTCCTCTGATGACTATTATTGGGTTAGCGACCTCCGCGAATGAAAAGCATATAGTTTGAACTTTTAACAGATTTTAACAAAATGGAAACACTTTACTGGCATGGGGTTACGGGTTTAAGTGTATCTTATCACCACTTCGAACCAAAGTCAGTCACCATCGACTGCAGCAGTTCGAATTGCACAAAACCGCAGATTTCGATGACTTGCCTGAACAGCTAAAGAACAACAACTGAGCCATGCAATAAAGAAGACATGGCTAAGCACGAACATAATAGTATATATTACGCATGCGCGCACATGAATTTATTTTCTTTCCCTATTAAACTTTTGCGACAACGACTTTACAAGATTATTATCATAGCCACATTCGTACAGGAATGTGTTTGTCAAGAATGATCGCACTTGATTACAGGAACTCGAACACAATTCATACTTTAACGCATGCAACATAACTGAATTCAGCTTATTTAATCAGCTGTAAAACTGACTAACTTGAAACAGACCATATTCTACCCAATAATATGACGTTATTGCGATATAGGTCTACCCCTCCATAACACTTAGAAAAATTTCCGAAATGTCCAGTATACAAAAAGAATATATCACATAGAATGTATAACAGTATAAAATATATTTTTTATTTTCACATGCCACTGTAGCTGAATATTGCTTCTGTGACGTCGATAGCTTCCCAATAAGACTTATCTGTAGCAGCGATGGGGGGGGGGGGCGAATCCTACAACTTGTTAAGGAGGTTTTTTTCGCGAAAATTTAGCTTCCTACGAAAATAAAAATACAAGGTCAATAACGTCAAACTGATGCCTCTAAACGACCGAGACTTCTCTAATTGCGTTTGTTTACCTTGTACCGCGAGAAGTCGTTTTCCTGCATATTTTTCCCACACTAAAGGCGTCACCGTGTGAATCAGGTCAAGTGCAGTCAGTCAAGCGGCGACAAAACACCTGCGGTCTTATTGAGTATGTCTATATATCAACTCCGCTAAATAGAACCAGAATATTGTAGTTATCTCTGATCACTTTAGGTATTTGCGTAATTAAATCATTACTATATCAATAGTAGCATTAACCATGAAATCTCACACATCTAAACTAGCTTGACAGCGACGAGAGGCAATTAAAAAATATGTCCCCGTCCGTAATTCTGTGAAGCAACAACTACAAACTTGTCAAGAGTCTAAGGTTGGATTTGCAGATGGTGCAGAACAGTTATTTGAACGTGTTACAAAGGCTATCAAAGGTCTTCTTCCCACATTAGAGCAAACCGCGGAAGCGACTGGAAATATAGTAGAAACAAAATAAGAAAACAACAAAGATTCTAAAACAACTTCCAGGTGAAATAATTAATGATATATTTACCAAAAATAGTATTACCGGCATAAAAAAAACTTAACGACAGAGATCAATTACCCATGTTTGCCGCGCGCAGTTTGGATGAAAGAACACAAATTTTGAAACCCGAATACGCTAATGATGCTGTAAGTCATGACGTCTGGTACAAATTGATATTTCGTATATACTACGGAGTTGATCAGGCCCGAAATAGTGATCCAACATATACTGCATTTATTAATGGAATATACAGCTATTTTCCATGGTTACAGCAACAACAACAACAACAACAACGACAACAACAACAACAACAAAAACGACAACAACCACAACAACAACAAAAAGGACAACAACCACAAGAACAGCAAAAACAGCAACCAGTCCAAGCAACAAGTGAGGAAGAAGAATGGCAGGATGCAAGTTCTACACCCGGCTCCACCGGAAGTTGCATTGGTACAGGTACCTAGGGAAGTGGTCTTATTACTCTGTGCCCCAATAACGTCCTTGCCGACGTGGACAGACTAGAAATTCTAATTGGTGGAAAACGAGCCGGTAATAATTCCCCAGAAGTCATTAATGAAGGAGGTGCTATTTGTCAGAGATTATTTACAGGCGGTTCCATCAATATTAATGTGTATTAGACCCTCATCGATGAAATCGCCGATGATTACCGCAGTGATTAAGGGTGTACAATTAGATCTGTGACAAGAAAATAAGATGATCATACATAATGCTCACCGTGGACCGATCATGTTCAGGGTGGTAAATTCGCGATTACCAGTATACAATGCGTTCTACGAAGATGGACTCGGTGATGTTGTTCAGGGTGTATTTAGAAAGATAGCCCCAAAAGCAATACCGTTTGCAAAGCAACTGGGGCTGAAAGCTATTGCCGTTCTTCATGATAAAGATATTGGTACTGTGGTTAATGTTGCCAGCAAAGCATTATTAGCAATCGGACAGATTAGCACGATTGATACGCAGACCGCAGCCGGTCCGACATCAGCCAGTAAAATTACCCAGCACCGAAGTTATGTTCGCAAATGGTAGTAAAATAACCAATCAAGCCGCGAATAAAAAAACTAGCAGAGTTGGCTGGTAAACCACTATTAGTTAAAGAAAAAAGTATAACTGCTAGTCTAATAGCAGGAAGTGGTCTTCGTGTTAGACGATAACAAATATAATAAAATGTTCAAACGTGTATTTGATACAGCATTTGACATGGATGCACCAGTTATCAAAGATGAATCGGTGCGTGATTATCAGTATTATTCTTATGACGTACGTGTACCTGCCGAACGTGGAAGAATCGAGCTGCAATTTCACGATACAAGCAGATATTTCTTACCCTCTGACGCGTTCATTGAAGCATAAGGTGAAATTTTAAAATTAGATGATACCGAATATGGAGTTGGTGATTGAACCGGTTTTCTTAATAATGGCATAATAGCGCTATTTAGTGGTGCCTCGTATAGTATCGACGGAAGAAACATTCAGTCGATTCAGAAAGACGTCGACGTTGCCACGAAGATACTTGGCCTTTCAAGATACAGCTACGATTATTCAAGATCAGCAGGTCCGTCAAAATGTTTATGAAGGATACTTCTGACCACCCTGATAACAGACAGCATCTTTTGGTACAACTAACACGCTATAGTTCGGTTGATCCACAACCAGCTGGAATGATACCCCGACCCGGCACTGAATTTTCGACGTTACAGGGCACCAATCAAGAATTCAACTTAGGATTCGCAGTACGTTGATCACTGCTGAAAGGTGGAAGAAGAACATTTTCATGTGCAATTCCACTGTCATATATTACATATATTTCTGGATTTTGCAGAAATGTCAGAAAAGTTATTTTCAGAGCCAAGCATACAATTGAACTTGTTATAAAACTCACCGATGATGATGCAATCTGGCACGCTGAGGAGTTGACGCAGCTGCAACCGTGGCACTTCATGGAAAAGTAATACTAACAAAACTTTCGTTGTGGATGCCACTAATGACTCCATCGATCGATGAAGAACAACGGTTCCTCTCTTTTATGAATCAAGGTGGTAAATCAGCATTATCATGCTTGGAGGCGGACACAGGTAGTGTTCAAAGTACCGCTAATGGTTTATTCACATGGCAGAAAACAACACCGCGAGGTATCTCTGCACCGCGACATATATTTGTTGCTTTTCAAGATCATGCACGAGAAAACTCACAATTACGCAGTGCAATGATATTTGACAAACTTGGAGTTTCTGAGGTTTAACTGAGAATAAATGGAATGAAGAACCATCCGAAGATATATTATTTAATTTTGAAACTAATCATGTAGCACGTGCATATCATCGCTTGATGACATTCATGGGACGTGATCAAAATGTTGATTCTGGTCTACAAATATCACAACTAGATTTTACACCGCTGTATCCGATTTATTACTTTTGTCTGGAACATTTGGATTTGGTTAGACAATCAGTCTCTGATATACACTTTCGAGCTCGTGTGACAAGAGGAACTATTGCTGATTACAGAGCAATCGCTGTTATGTTGCTTGAAGGTGTTGGTAGACGAATGAGAGTCATTGATGCCCCAGTCGAAAACATAATTAAATCGATCATGATATTATAATGTCATATCATCATGTTAGTGTCAATCTGACTCCTGGTCAGATTATAAAGCTCCAATCAGTATCAAAAAAAGAATTCGGGAATGAAAATATTACTAAAATCAGAACAGATTACCAGTGTTCCAAATAAAATATCACTGACTGAACGTCAACTCAAGCATTTCAATGACGCAAAACTATCAAAGACTGGTGTACGACTTGATCTTTCTGCGAGTGCCATTAAAGACGCAGCCAAGATGGGTGGTATATTTCCACTTCTTGCAGCTATACCAGCATTGATAACCGCTGAAGCTCCAGCTGTTACAAAAGCAGCTGCACTGGGTGCTTTTGAAAGCGTCGCTGGGATGGCATTAAAGAAAGCAACAGGACGAGGACTAAAAACTTCCAAAATAAAAGGGAAAGGTCTAAGACTGCCAGGAACTCCTCATTCATGGTAAAGGTCTAAGACTGCCCGGGACACATCGTTGATATTTCCCATGTCCTATTTTGATATACATGATGCTGCTAAGCGATTAAATGTCAAAAACTTCAGAGGTGTTTTTATGCATGATCAATTACCAAAACAACCAAATCGTGTTGAGACCGGTATTATTAATCTCGGTAGAAGTTCTGGTCCGGGTACTCACTGGGTTGCATACGCGGTTGATCCACGTGGAATTATTTATTTTGATTTGTATGGACCGCCAACAACCACGATGATATCAACGAGCTCAACCAATCCTGAATTCGACGTTATCTTTCCAACGGCAATTCCAGCCAAAGAAATAACATTAGCACAATTGCGAGTATATTACAGCTGGAAAAAAATATTAGATCAAGGTCATTCGGTGGGTTGCCTGCAAACAACTCATTAGTGTTTTCTTATAAAAAATAAATTCGATGGAACTCCAGATTAGCAAGTTGTTGGTATTCCAGCAGGTAGTTATCAAAAAGAACAGAATAATAGTGAATTCCAACGCAGGATTAAATGTGTCACATGAAAGGAATCCAAAATCGCTATTACGGTTCATGAGCCAACATTATCAGCTGCGAAAGAAATATCGACACCCGACTATGCTGTAGATATATATCAATCATCGATCAGAACTGCGTCAGGATGGCTAGAGATAGTACCTGTTCATCAAGCACCACCAGAACCTAAACGACCTGATTATGTTTCAGAAAACTCACATTTAAAAAATATCCAGAAGATAGAAAAACTGACCAGTGGAGATGGATGCAGATGAGGGAAACAGAAACAGGACCTGTAACACTTATTTATGTTGATTTTGATGGTAAAAAGAATCCTAGACTAAATAGATTAGTATATGATAATTATCGCAAAAACCCATAATGCATTTATCGAAGTACGGTTTATTAATTCATTCGCGAAAATGATTAACAGTGAACATCAAACTGCGTCAACGACACTAGGACAGTTATTTCAAAATTACGTACAAGATTATCCCAACGATAATCTAAAACGTCAGATCACTGAAATGGTACAGCATCTAAATCAGGTTGCATCAGACCTTGAGTTTATTAATCAGGTTATTATTGCATCAGTGGCTACTGATAAGGGTCTCGCAGACGGAAAAATAGCCACTTAACATTTGCTACACATTATAAAATAACCGAGACAGATATAATAAAATTTATTTTACCCGGAGTTAACGCAGACGAATTAAGAAATCATTTGATGACATCATCGATGAATACTATCCCAAAATCTTTGAATCTTGGAGAAAACAAGCCTACGGGCAAACAACCTCAAACACAGCAATGATTCAGACGTTGGAGGTCGTCATTTATCACCAGATGTTGTTGCGATCACATCAACGATCGCAGTTAGTTTGGTGTGTGATGCTTTTGATATAAGTTATCAAGTAGATCTTGAAAGATCCAGGCAGGCACAACAGGGATATATCTTATATTCATTTACCCCTGAAGTACCTCCTGGGTTTCTAATTGTGTTAGTACCTCTTAATCCGGTTCATCTAAGATGTCATAATCCGTTATTATCACGGATGCATTTTAGACTTACTGACCAGGCCGGACACTTACTTGATTTACGACATCCAGTTTTGACAATAAGTTTATATGTGAGATCGTGACTGATCTCTTCTCAAATTAAATCATACAAATAAATATAATGGATGGAATAATTGCCGAGATAGAAAGACTAACCCATGCACAACAATTGATGGTTTGTTATTATTGTCTAAAGAAACTTCGTAGTAAGATTCTCGCTGATGTAATCGATATAGTAAAAAATTCTCAATTAATGGAAAAAAAGTAAAAAATAAATCTGAATCTGAGTCAGAACAAATACATACAATTTTCATTTTCACAATCTCTCTTGACTTTCGCCAGTGACTTTGTCAGTGACCTTGTCACTGAGTTTACAATCGTACATAAATTTTTCAAGCTGTCGCACACGTGAACTTACAATCTTTTTTCTTTTCGTATTCAGGTGATAACTCTGATCTAACTTTCTCAATCGCGCTCGCGAGTGAAACAAATTTTCGAATATCCTCTTCATAAACTACATAAAGTAGAGATTGTGTTACGGCTTGTTGAAGTAATTTAATGAATCTATACTCAGCTGCTAGTGTATATCTCCCATCATATTTCCTTTCCATCATACTTCAAAATCATTTGTGATTTTTTTCCAAGATCCAATTGTTCAGATAACTCCATATCCTCATTATTTAATTTTCTGATCTCAGAAATAATTACATTAATATTTTCGGAATTCATTATATAATAAATATTTGTTTGAAATAAAATTTAATTATAATATTTGTTTGTTACCCCATCTAATTTGTGATTTAACGGGTAATTGCCCATCAAAACTATGATTGTAGTCGGATTTTCTGGATTTAGCGGGTAATTCACCCATCGAAATTGTGATTTCTGTCGGATTTCAGAAATATTTATTGTGATGAAATTTTATTTTTTCAGAAATTCGGTAGGATTTTCTGGAATTTGAGTACCAAACACCCCATCGATTTTATAAATTCTGACTGATTTCTCGATTTTGAATAGCAAACACCCCATCGATTTTATAAATTTCGTACGATTTCAGAAATATCTTTATTTTTTTATCTTTATTCTGATTCAGAAATATTTTTATTTTTATATCTTTATTCTGATTAATTTGTCAGTCACCGGATAGGAACGCCAGACCTCGAGTATGAGAATCTGCCACGTTAGCACTGCACCACGGATCATCCTTACCTACGAGCAATTTCCACAAGCGATCAATATACTGAATAAATCACAATTGTTGAATAATTGCGTTAACTGCAGTGTGGATTTATTTAAATCTCCAAACACCGTATAAAATATCTGCATTTAATAATCGCATATACATTTCTGTTGCCGGATGTCATTTGGGAGTTAAAGTACATGCAGCGCCGATTCACTGTAAACAACAAAATTGCTAGCTAGCTAGCGTGGGAAAGTTGTGAGATTGGACTGTTGCGTGTGTAGTAGTAATAGCATCTGGAAGTCGGATTGGAATGTTGCGTGACCTACTGAGTGCGGCTAAACAAGCCATTGAGTGTACATGCAGATCTTTTGTTAATTATCTTACCTGGAATCTAGAAATAACTTACATTGATTGCAAGCAGTCGAGGCATGTACACAACACATATCAAACTTGCGAACGATATGCTTCTTGTTTTTCTGAATTTATCAGGGATGAGGTCAAAAGGTGTAACATACAAAAAAGAGGGACGGTCCTGGTGTAACACCCGCAGACTTTCCCAGGGCGAGAGCCCTGACGTATATTCACAAAGACTAAGTCAAGACGGACAAGAAATAAAGTGAGAGAGAAACAGCTAAATAAAAACAATCGCGGCAGTCATATGATATTACGCAGTTACAAGAGGGGTAACTGCTTAATTACTCTACCAGAGAGAGAGCTTTGCTTGAAAGAGCTATCTCCCTTCATCCGGACTAATTCAGGATTGTCAGTGTCTGCATCTAACATAATCGGGAGCTACTGAAAAGTTATTTTCTGTTTATATTTCTTTGAATACGCCGATCTGTATATCTGATCCGAAACATATTGTACCGAACGCATGCAAATAAAAAAAAAATATTTGCCAGCTGCATTCATTGATTGAAATATTATTTCTTCGCCAGTCTCCAAGTTGACAGACTTAACCGCTCCTCTTGCAGTTTGTTTGAGCTTACCAGTACCACCACGTGCAGAATTCTGACTCTGTGTAACAGCTTTTAAATTACTCAAGCAATTAACCTTTGGATCTGAATTAATATTATCGATCACAAGTCCATCATCGATTATTCCATGGAAACATTCATATATAAACCTATGACAAAGATATATTTTTTCCAGCACGGAATTTGAGATACCCAATATTAATGACAGAACCGACTGTTTTTTTAGTCGACAGTGCCTAATTACATCAACACGAGATGCCTCATCATTTTTGATGCTGGGATGCTTCACAATTTCATTTTGCTCCATTTATACATCAATAATATTTGTATAAATTATTCTTTTATTCTTGGAGTGAAAATCTGGCTAGATAGTCTTCGTTGTTTTTTATAGGAGATTCGACGTTACCGGCATTATTTGTTTAGCATATATAATATCGTTTCAGCTCTGTGTATTTTTTACCACCGCATTTTACACACAGCTGCCTTTCTCTTCTAACCTCAACACCACAATTCAAACATGGTTTTGGTGCCAGACTCACTCGACGAACACTTTGCATGTGATATCCACAGAATTCATTTACGCAAACGCTGTTACAAGGAACCGAAGATCCAGTCACAAGCCACTTGCGCTTATTCTTTGCTTGAATCATTATATATATATATATGATTAAACTTCAATTTAAATATATATTTGCCTCAGTTAGAACATGGAGGAATTTGTGAGATTATCTGCGATTAAGCCCTCTAAATCCAGATTAGACCAGGACAGAATAACCCCTGAATTACCAAGGCGAGCTTTGGTTGATGTAATGAATAAGACTCTAATCAATCGTATCCGTGAAGCCAAGAGAGAATTTCGTGACGATGGCGCGACTCATGAACGGTCATCATTCAGAATTATACAAGACATCCACATCTAGGCTACAATAAATAATAAGCGAGCAGCGACAATTATTAATTATCTCGATGTTGCACGAAAATATATTTTTAGAATAAAAATTATTGCGGAAGTAGACGACACCTGGATTATCCTTGACAAACGTGACCCTGTTCGATTACACCACACTGGAAATATTGTCACGTTAAATAAAATTTCAAAACCAGGAATACTGACTGGAATTGATAGACCTCATTATGAACGAGCATATCCTGTGACAGTAGTTGTTTATACGATATATCCGCTGAATGATAAACCTAACGTCGATGAACTACCGACGAAAATTTCTCGAATCAATTGTGTTGCCGAGCGAGTTACAGAACACTTCACAAACGCGAAACGAGGAAACGGTTTAAAGGATCTAAGAAGCAACAAATGAATGAGTGAGCAGAAACAGTTAAAGATACCGGAGCGTCTATCAAAAATGTTGCTGAACTGGAAAAAAATTAATATTCCCAATAATGGTGAAGACACTAACCGGAGAGATTTTGTATGAATCGAAATATAAAAAAATGGAGCATCGATAGAGATTATTGATCATAACGCACACGCTTGGACTTCCGAAATAACAATATTTCCACGAAATGGAACTCTTAAACTCGATAATGGTGATATGTTTGATTTTGTCACAAATATCAGTAACAGTGACCCTGTATCTGTGTGGTTGTTTCAATGTTCAGAATCTGTGAACTATTATCAGTTTGTACGGCATAATGGAGATATTTATCGTACGAAATCTCTCCAGGACGAAATGAAAACTCTTGCGTTGAAATACTCGAACGATACTGATGTTATAGAACGATTACTCAGTAATTGTTTTACCGTTCCGTCAGTTGCTGCCCACGCTGCTCAGAAGGAAAATTAATGGAAACCAACACGTTTAGAATTTATTGAAGTTTCCAACGCAGTTGTATCGAATTTGGACACGGCGGATTATGGAATACTAAATACGATTATCAGGATGTTATCTCGGTTGATATGGTTGGATGTTATTCTGGAAGTTTTCTTGGATACGGAGAATGTTCTAAATACTTTAAGCGATTTGGACATCCAACACACGAGATGACCAGAGTTGCAATAAATGGATTCTTACCAGAGTTTGACCTTACTGGATTTACATGCATTGCGTCATTCGAGTTTGCACCGTAAAACTTCATCCGGTTGTCGCTGCTTGGTTTAGGAACATTTTAGCGAACGCTGTTGGGCTCCAATAGTTTTATTGCGATATATGCTTGATGTAAAAACATTGGTATCGTTGACGCTGAGTGAAGCAATTATATCATATCGTCCGCAGAAACAAGTTTGGTTACCACAACAGAAGAAATATTCTCCTGATGAAAATCCAGACGATACTGATATCGAAAATAACCTTGAAAAAGATCTTGGCAGAAATATAATTGGTAAATTTACGCAAAGAGGATCAAATGATCATAAACTACATTGTACAAGATTAATTATCGACGATGCTGAACTCGATTTTATAATTGCTGATACAACGGAGAGAAACACATTTATAAGTCGAAGTAATATTAACTTATCGGACAGAACTAAATTAGGTACAGTTGTGAGGTACACTGATGGTGACTCACCACAGTGTACTCATTTAAGATCTTCGATGCTCGCGTACGTTCGATAAATTTATTATCGAAGATAAATAGATTTCCTGATACCGCAGTTAGAGTCTCCACAGATTCATTTTATATCATTAAAAAATACGCAGGATTGCTAAAACAATTACATATCGGCGCTGATGCATCATCGGGCTAATGGTGAATACAACTAGTAAATATGCGTACTTATTCTGAATCTGCAGCCGTTGAATCTAAGGAAATATTTCAAAAAATAAACTTTCATCGGCTCCATCTGTATATGATCATGTGGCCAGACATAAAACAGTTTATCTCAATGGACCCGGAGGTTCTGGTAAAACAACACGTGCGATTGAACTATTTCGGAATTTTGATATGGTTGTTTTGACACCCACACATAGACTCGCCAGAGAAATGAGCGAACGAGGAGCTAAATCTCATACTTATCACAGCTTCTACCGATGGAAGGGAGATACATGGACTCCTGGACGAATGGGTGAGAAATATATCCCTAAGATTATTATCTTGGATGAAATATATACAGTGTCTGTAGAGGTATTAAAAATATTTCTTGACTGGTTATTGAAGAAAATACTGCTGTTATCATGTGTGGTGATTATGGTCAACCACCACCTTTTGTTGGATCGTCTCCGCATGAATGGCTAAAAATGTTCGTAGACTATTATGAGGAAATAACTGATGATCATAGAGCTATTGATGAACCGCTGAAAGAGTTCAAAAGGTTAATCAGACTGCAACCAGATAAGACTCAATGTGAGATAATGCGTGAAGTAATTCCAGAGACTACGATGAATGATTTTGGTATTTATGGAGGCCTGCTGATTTAATTGTTGAAAGTCGGATGATAGTTCGTGATACACTTCAACAGCAATTATTTCTGTTACATAAAGAAAAATTTTCAGATTTATCTGTTCCATTGTGTTATCGACAAGCAAACATACCCAAACAAAATATCGAAGTTGAGATTCCTGAAATTAATGAGAAACAAAAACTCGTTCTTAATGATATTGTTATTATTCCTGTGAACGCTGTTGAGAGCGCGTTAACGATGGACAAAACTCCGTGGACTCTAGGATATGCTATAACGATTCATTCGTCACAAGTATTAACTATTTCTGATACAAATATCTAGATTGTCGATGATTGGATCGAATGGCCAAATTTAGTTTATATAGCGGTATCGAGAGTCAGAAAATGTCTCAGCTACGAAGGGTTATCATAGGCCGCTATGGCTCAGGAAACCACTGATAGCAATTGCGATGATATAGTAAGGAAAATATTAGCTGGTTATCAGCGATCTGATAAAAATGTAAGCGTGACTTTGACCTCGATGTTAAGTTTATCATGACACTGAAACAACAACACAATAATCATCGTGTGAGCTGTAACGCAGTATTCGAATAATAATCCAAGACAATTTACCGTGGATAGAATTAATAGTAATCTCGGTCATACACGCCAAAATATGATGTTGACCTGTCTTGAGTGTAATCGAAGTAGGGGTGTTGGTATACTGCTTTTAAATTCACCGAAGTGAAGGCGGTGGTAATTGTGTATCCTCAGGATTAACTTGTAATTGTTCGCGTACAAATCCACGTTGAGGAACAGTCGACCCTGGTCTGTAGATTGCAGGTCTACCCGTGGATCTTACCACGCTGGAAATTGTATGTGTGGTCACACTCCAAACAGGATCAGTTGCTTCTTTTTACCCCCTTCAAGTTCACCAGATTCATATAAAAATCTTACAGTCACATTACCTAGTACTGGTTGTTTTGAGAAAGAGTCACGTCGTAGTACTGGTGTATGTTTTTTTTTTTTTTTTTTTGGTCATCGCCCTGATGGGTTTCATAGAAGTTGCACGAGTAATTTCATTTTTTAACGCATCTATCACACTTGGTAGTCTTGCAACCTATTCACGATATGTTTTGTCTTTCTGAACTTTATTTAGGGATACTTCCTACGCATACTGATATTCAAATAGCAGCAAGTGTTCGATTAAATCGCTCAACAATTGCCTGATAGCGATGAATTGCGGTATGTCCTCGTCTGATTTTGACGTTATGTTTTATCATCAACGACGCTACTGCACCAAGAAATTCTTTGCCAGGATCAACCTGTAGTAGCTGTGGCCATCGCAATGGTCCTCCATAGTAAATTCGTTCAAAAGCAATGCAACTTCAGTTGCTGTTTTTGTTGATAGTGGTTCTGCTTCTTTATATCGACTCGCAACGTCAACGACAGTTAACGCGTATTTGTATGTGCGTGATTGACGTCTACCAGTTTTAATAGTATCATGCGGTAAAAAACAAAATATCTGCTTTATGAACTTATTTGGTAGCGCTGACATCAAATGTGCATACTGAATTTGTTTAGGTGGTGGTAGATAAATTTGCCATATTGCCTGTCGTGCTAACCAATCTGCAGCAACAGAAGGTGAGACATTTGCTGCATCAGCAAGTTTACTAATCGCTGCTCTACCCCACCAATATCCTCTTGGGGTATAATAAATCGATTCCAATATAATAGTTACCTATGATCAATTATCAGCCCCTAGCACTAGTTTACCTTTCATCGCAGATCTTACCAGCTAATTAGCTAGTAATTCTCTGAGAGATTTATTTTTACAGATTTTAACGTGTGTATCAACTTCACATCTGCAATATGTCGTTGTTGTAAATCTGGATTTTTATACGCGACATCATGAACGTGGCACGTTTGATCAATTGCATTTATTGGATACTCTCCAGGTCTTGGTTGGTCTCGCTCGTCAAGTCGGATATCAAGTCGGGTTCCAGAACCACGATAATTATATCCAGGAAGTTGTTTTTCTCCTGGGTATTTAGCCCATGGAGTCTCTGGTAATTTTCCCAGTGAAGCAGCGATATCACCACCTGTCTTCGTACGAGACGAAATAAATCTGTATTTGCTTGTACCATATTTTACACACTTGCCTATAAGTGCACGCTGTTTACTTTTTGTTATTATTGTTGTTAATCCAATGGTGGGGGTGGGTGCTCTGCATCGAACACAATATACATTCATATTATTTATTATATTTCTACAACATGAATATCATTTATTTCTCAGCGACACGAAAGCAAGAGCCAATCAAGCATCGCTACCAAATTCTATAAGAGCAGTTATAATAGGTACATCTGGGTCCGGTAAGACGCAATTGTTGCTTAACCTGATAATGAGATGGCTCAAGTGGGATAAGTTGTATTTAATGGTGCCATCTGTAGATGATGATCGATGCTACGATGTGCTTAAAGATTTCAAATGAAGAAGCTAAATCGTCGGATGAAGACGGTAATGATATTAGTGATTTTTAACCGATACTGATGAAGCCCCATCTGTAGATGACCTTTATAAGTTTTATTAATACTCTCGTAATATACGATGATGTGATGCTGGACAAACAATAAAATCCAGCCCGGATATTTTCCTGAGGTAGACACAAAAATACTGACGTAATTTATGTTACTCAGCGGTATACACAAATACCTAAAGTGATCAGAAAAAATTGTAATCTTTTAGTTGTGCCTAATAGAGTCCATACACATACTCTGCGAAACAGACATCAGTCTTGCTGTTCAGGGGATATGGATATGATTAAATTCAGAAACTTCATTTCAAAAGCGCAAGCTACCCCACACGGATTTATCACGAGTCATGATCCTCGGTCAAGGTATAGTGTAGGTCTCGATAAAATTTTGGGTTGATACACTATAATCTCTGTCATATTTTCTTTAATCCCTATCCATTCAACACAACAACAATCAAAAATCACACAAACTCGCTAAGACCGCAGGTGTTTTGTCGCCACTTGACTGACTGCACTTGACCTGATTCACACGGTTACGCATTCAGCGGGAAAAATATACAGGTAAACGACTTCTCGCGGTACAAGGTAAACAAACACAATTAGAGAAGTCTCGGTCGTTTAGTGGCTTCGGTTTGACGTTATTGACCTTGTATTTTCATTTTTGTAGGAAGCTTTATTTTCGCGAAAAAATCCTCCTAAAAAGTTGTAGTATCCCCCCCACCCCCCGCTGCTTCTGTATTGTAACGATATAATAGTTTGTAATTAGTATGGACGCAAAGAGAATGAAGCAGTCATAAAACACAAACTCATCTGTCGGAGTATATTGGAGAAATGACATAGCTGTTAGTTTGATCTATATTAGTTTCTTGTTTTAAGTTTCAAACGGTTGATCATGTTTAACGATCAATAGGTCTAGGCCATGTCCCTAACTTGTAGACGACGACGAATCTAATTCACAATACTAATAGGAATATAGATATAGACAGAATACCAAACCTCAGCACGTCATTTTCATTTTTTTTTTATTTTTTTATTTTTTTGTACAGTATTAAAATATACAGCCCGCAAAAATTTTCCTCTAGCTTTTGTGCCCTGTCATAAATATGTCTTCTTTCAACCTAGTCATGTTCGAATCATATACTGTATCTATATGGATAAACCGACGTAGGGATTGGATAATCTCATATCTGATGGTACATGTGCTAATCGGAGGATACAATTTGGTAAGATAAACAAAAATAAAATGTATGAGCATAAAGAAAAATGTGAACATAAATGTATCACCATCCCTACCAAAGGAAATTATCAAATGACGTTTGCGAAGCATCATATATCCAAGTGGAATTCTCATTCTAAGTGCAAATAGTTCTATACAAAAGAAACTCGATCACCGAATGCCCATCATAAATGTTTATCAGGATATAATTTAGTAATGTAAACAATTAACTAATTAATGTTTCACGATTTTATACGTTCTCTAAGTATTGGCTCAGTCTACCACAACCACAGAATGTCCACTATGTGCCTCTAATTTAAAGTAAGTCATGCCATCATTTTCCACTGCAGTTTTTTATTAGCGTTCTATGCTAAAACTGCTATGATATACAAATTTTAAAATAGGTGCCCATACACTTCTAAGGTCGTTTTCAGACCACAACTGGAACCAGCTCACCCATATCTACCGCCAACTCCTGCTCCTCTAAGCGCATGAAAATTGTATCTTCACACAACAAAATAAGTTAACAAAGCAAACAATTATATGTGATATCTCAAGATCAAGACCACATCTGTTTCAGCATGTTTTGTACATACATATTGCTTAGTTTAAAATAAAAAATAAAAAAAAAACAGTTGAACTCCAAGCTTGCACCTTACTAATGATTTACTTCTTGCAACCCTGCCTTGATGTATAGATTTATAGATCGATTGATGTTTCAAAGCAAAATAGTCTTTCTGGTACTTCGTCTTTTCGGAGTGCCTGAGGGATAATTTTGAGCGGCACTTCAGCATACGGATAGAAAAAAAAACAAAAAAATTTTACTTTACATTTGGAAGGTGAAGTTTGACCTCAGTAGAACGTACATTCGGAGGACTCTCTTAAGCATGCCATAACTAATCTGGTTTTAATTCATAATTTGCTTATCAGCAGAGTTCGCATGAAACGCAGCAATTACATTATTTATATAAATATTTCATGATTACATTTACATGTATGAAATAATTTATCTACGCCCACGAGGTTCCAATATTCGATAAGCCTAATATGTCTATTGTAAACCCTTTTAATTGGTTTGCTCTAGTTTTTGTTTCTCTTCTGAGAATAGGATGCGAGCTTCTTACCGCATTAATAAAGCGCGCATATCAGGGCGGGTCTAGACACATTTGGATATATTACCGTAATGCTGTATAATGTAGAGAGTTGAAATTACAGGACATCAATGGCTTGTTTTTCACACGTAATGACCATATTGACAGCCTTTTAAATGTCCCTATTAAAGAAAGAGCCCTAAAACAAAATATGCAACATTAAATTAGAATCCGCTTCTATGATAAAGAATCATATACAATTTACAATACGATATTAGATTGAAACAAGGGTATATATATAGCCGAAACGTTGCACACGTAGTTACCACAGAAGCATTAACGTACAAAATACTGCTCCACTCTCAGTTTGTATGTGCATCATCGGGCTAGTCGCCTCATTCAGCAAATCTTTATTTTATCTGTCAGGTTTCGTACTTTTTCACAGGCGTGCTGCTCAATGAGAAAAATGGCAAGGACCGGAAATCCAGCATCACTGACACGCTTCAATTACTCAAACACTCAAGGATATATTTCCCTAATGTTGTAATATGTAGAGAGTTCAAATATTAGAACATCAATGGCTTGTTATTTACACCTAGTGACCATATCAATATATTATGCTTCACGTCCCTGTTAAACTCCGAGCCATAAAAACATGCAATGTTAACTTAGAATACGCTGCTGTGGTACAGAATCATATACAATTTACCAACTGAGTTATTTGCTATTTAGCAAAAATATTCCGATGTCAGATTGAAAAAAGCCTATATAGATGAGACTTTGCACACCTAGTAACCGGAAGAGCATTAGCCTACGAAAGACTACTTCACTCTCAGTTTGTATGTGAATCGTCGTGCTAGTCGTCTCACTCAGCAAATCTTTTGTATCGGGGCTTAGTTCTTTCCAGAGGCGCGCTGCCCAGTCGGTAAAAAGGACAATGACCATAAATCCAGCATCACTGACATGCTTCTAATACTCTGACACGCTGGAAGCAAGTAGACTAAACTTAACATAAAGAAAAGTACAGATCCACATCTGATCACAAACACTTTTCCCAATAGTATCAATCCACGAAAAGTAACACCTGCCGAAATAATGTATGCATGTATGTATGTATGTGTGTATGTATGTATGTATGTACATAGGTATGTATGTGAGTACGTCTGAATGTCTTTATGTCTGTCTGTATGTATGTATGTACGTACGTGCGTATGTATGGGTGGGTGGATGGATGGATGGAGGCAGGCCGGCAGGTAAGGATGTATGTATCCTTGCAGGCAGGCAGAGAGGCAGATATGTATGTCAGTATGTAGGTAGGTAGGTAGGCATGTGTATGTAACCATTTAATCGTTTTGTCATTATCACTTTTTCTAGTGATAAATTTCTCAAATTATCTGTTTCTTCATTCGTCAGGATTTTACCCTTCTGATGTGACTAGGTTTCCGGCAAGAAACCCACCCGAGAGACAAATAGATACGATTGCACCGGTGACGAACACTATTGCCTATTCTTACTCACCCATATGTTGTCGTTTTCCTGCTTCCCTAAAATTAACTGACAACGTTTTTCAGACCACAATAGGAAACATCTAACCTATATCTACCGCCACCTCCCGCTCCTCTAACCGTACGTATAGTTGAACTCACACACAATAAAATGAGTTTACAAAGCAAACAATTATATTTGTTATCTCCAGTTCAAGATCACATCTGTTTTAACATGATTTTTAACTACACATTCCTTAGATGAAAAAACAGTTAAACCCCCGATGTGCATTTTACTAATGATTCATTTCGTGTAACCTTGCCCTGATGTATTTGTTGATAGCTCGACTGATTTTTCAAAGCAAAATAGTCTTTCTCATAATTCATCTTTCCAGAAAGCCTGAAGGACTAGTTTTGCGTGGCCGTTTAACATGCGGTTAGCAGATAAAGGTGAAGCGTTAAATGAAATTAAGGATCGCAGTAAAACGTACGTTCTGCAGACTCCCTCGTGCATGCAATAAATAATCTGATTTTATATACATTAGCAAATTGCTTATACGCGAACTTCTGAGAAAAGTTAGCAATTACATTACTATAGGGATACTAATAATATATCTTTCGATTTATGTTTATGAAATCATTTATCTACGCCCACTGAGGCTCCATTATTCACTAAGCCTAATGTATCAATTGTAAAGCCTTTCATTTGCTTTTCTATACTTTTTGTTTCTCTTCTGCGAATTGGCTGCGAGCTTCTTACCGCATTAATAAAGCGCGCATGTCATGGCGGGCCTAGACACATTAGGATATATTACCATAATGTTGTAATTTTGAAATATTGACCTCTGACAAAACAAGCCGTTTAAATGTCCCTATTAATGAAAGAGCCCTAAAACAAAATATGCAACATTAAATTAGAATCCGCCTCTATGATAAAGAATCATATACGATTTAACCATCCGATATTAGATTGAAACAAGGGCCTGTATCACTGAAGCGTTGCACACATAGTTACCGGAGAAGCATTAACGTGCAAAATACTGGTCCACTCTCAGTTTGTATGATCATCATCGGGCTAGTTGCCTCATTCAGCAAATCTTTATTTTATCTTTCAGGTTTAATATTTTTTTTTTACAGTCGTGCTGCCCAATGGGTAAAACTTTCAATGACCTGAAATCCAGAGTCATCGACACGCTTCAAATACTCAAACACGCTAGGATATATTAATTGTAAACCACTGTTTGTTATTGTTCGTGTGCGTTTAGTATTTTGGTGTTACAGATTCAGTACAGTGATGTCCAGTGCTAATACACATGTTGTTCTGTGGTATGCATGGTAAGTGAGTAGTATGTGAGTTGCTTGCATTGCACGTGTCTAACATGCAACCGCTGATTACATTAACAAGTTCCCTGTTCCATTGTTCACTCCTCCAACGACTATCCAGGAGACAACTTCTGTGTGCAATATATGCACTCAGTACTTTGCAAATTGTATCGAAGAAAATGACTATTGCACACCAAAATACTACATGGCGCTGGTAAGTTTTTAAGTACGTTGTGAAAGTTTTATAATAATTAAGCGCCTTATTATTTTGTGAATTGTCATTGTGTGTTAGATTCCTTTACTTTTAATTATTTATATATTTCATGTGTATATGTTGTAGGTCTTCTTCATCTTTATGGACTTCATCTTCATGTTCTTCGTCTTCATCTTCATGGTCTTCATTTAGTCATCAAGTCTGATTAAAGTACAAGAACCCCCGGAGACGTAGCGTTGTTATTTCTCCTGTATACCGCTACACCTAGTACATATCCTAATGACCGCTCCGCTGTCCTAGAGGACAGAGCGTCCGCCTCGGATGCGGGAGGTCGTGGGTTCTATCCCCGGCCGAATCATACCAAAGTCTTACAAAAATGATACTAACAGCTGCCTCTCTTGGCGCTCAGCATTATGAGGTTAGTGCTAGGACTGGTCAGCCTGGGGTCAGGATAATGTGACTGGATGGGACATCATTGTACACGTCTGCGGCATGATGCTCCAGTGCGAGACATCACTATAAACTGCCACATTGCAGCCATCGTAGCGATATGACTGAAAAATTGTTAACTCTACGTTAAAAATAAAAATCACACACACACACACACACACACACACACACACAAATCCTAATGTTGTAATATGTGGAGAGTTCAAATAATGTTGTAATATGTGGAGAGTTCAAATAATGACATCAATGGCTTGTTATTCACCCGTAATGACCATATCGATATCTTATGCTTCTAGCAGTTTTCGAAATATTGGCCTTTCGACAAATTGAGCCGTTTAAACGTCCCTGTTCAAAACTGAGCCCTAAAACCATGCAATGTTAAATTAGAATACGCTGCTCGGGAAACAGAATCATATGCAATTTACTCTCGGAGTTATTTGCGATTAACAAAACATTACGATGTCAAATTGAAAAAAAGCCTATATAGATGAGACTTTGCACACCTAGTAACCGGAAAAACATTGGCGTACAAAGACCTGCTCCACCTGTTTGTATGTGAATCATCGTGCTAGTCGTCTCACTCAGCAAATCTTTATCTGATTTGTTTTCACAGGCGTGCTGCCCAATGGTTAAAAGGACAATGACCATAACTCCAGCATCACTGACATGCTTCTAATGCTCGGACACACTGGAACCAAGTAGATTAAGCTTAACATATAGAAAAGTACAGATCCACATCTGATCACTTTTCTCAATAGTGTCCATCCGCGAAAAGTAATACCTGCCGAAATAATGTCTGTCTGTCTGTCAGCATGTAAGTCTGTACACAGGTATATATGTACACGGCTATGTATGTTTGTATGTATATAGGTATTTGGGCACACACGTGTGTATGTACACAGGTATGTACGTCTGTATGTATGTAGGTATGTAGGTGTGTGCGTCTCTCTGTATGCATGTATATTTTGGTGGGGGGGGATGGATGGAGGTAGGCCGGCAGATAAGTTGTTGTTGTTGTTGTGTTTAACGCTATTTTTCAGCACAAGATAGGCTATGCATGGCGACCAGTATAATTGGTGGAGGAAGAACCCTGGAAAACCCCGGGAAGAACCCCCGACCCACGAGAAGCTACTGGCAGGCTTTGTCACGTACCCACGTTAGCCGAACCTGAGACTCGAACTCGCGCAGACAGAGGTGAGATGGCAGTGATCCGTAACGGTGAGCGCTTTAGACCACTCGGTCACCCGGCAGATAAGGATGCATGTATCGAGGCAGGCAGGCAGGCAGATAGTTGTGTATATAGGTAGATAGGTATATGTGACCATTTAATCGTTTTGTAATTACCAATTTCTCTATTGATACCTTTCTCAAATTATCCGATTTTTTATTCATCAGGTGACTGTTCCGATGGCCTAGTTGTGAGAGAATCCGCCTCGGATGCGGGAGGTCGCGGGTTCGAACCCCGGCCGAGTCATACCAAAGACTTAAAAACTGGTACTAACAGCTGCCACACTAGGCGCTCAGCATTAAGAGGTTAGTGTTAGGACTGGCCGGCCTGGTGTCGGGATAATGTGACTGGGTGGGACATGAAGCCACATATCTGCGACATGATGCCCCAGTGCTCGACATCACAATAAATTGCCACACTGCAGACATCTTAGCAATATGACTGAAAAATTGATAAAGCTACGTTAAAAACCAAATCAAACACACAAGCACGCACACAATTGTCAGGATTTTACCCTTCTCATGTGACTAGGCTTGCAGCTACAAAACCACCGACAGACAAATAGATGTTATCGCGTCCTTCATGAACACTACTGCCTCTTCTTCCTCACCCATGTTCTTTTCCTGCTTCAATACATTAACTGACAACGTTATTGAAGCGTTTGAGCGGTCGAAAGTCTTGATTCATGTTATCATTGTAGAAACCATTTGTTCATTCAAAGCAGTTGACTCGAATTTGCCGAAAACATGAAACACATGCATATTCAACAAAATTATTTATCAAAGATTTATCCCTTTGATATTTTGACAGGTGGTAATTCTACATGCAATTGGCAAAAGAGACAGATCAGTAGTTACAGCTTCTGACTCGTGGGTGTATTTTAATTTTAGAGCCTTGATTTCGGTAGACAAGTTTTCATTTCCCTCGGCACTACCTGTTAGGTCAATAATTTGATGTAAAATTGGATAATAACGGTTAATACTAATTTGTAAATGCCGGTAGATCACGTTCGTAACTTCACAGCAATATACTGCTGAAAGGATTGAGTGTGTAGGTCTGGTCAAGGTTTTGCGTTCAATTCAGTTAAGTAAAATTTATTTTCTATAAAACATACACGATCCGTTCAAAATGTTAGATGACATTAAAAACAGATTTGTATTGCGTCAAGTTGAATTTGACCTTGAAACCGGTTACTCAGTCCTTTAAAAAATCTCCTGGTTATAGCTAGTGTGGAATGTGTGTAACTTTGAATAATGAATTGATTCCAAATATTTGATTTCCAGCTGACGCTCAAAACATCCATTATCTTCACCCATGTTTGTCGTTGAAAATAGATTGTTCTTCTTCAGCACGAATCGTTCCTGTAAGGACTCGAACAAACTATACTACAGATATGATGCGTATCATCCAGCTGTCGATTGCATTTTGCAATTGGTGGTTACGTCTATTGTCGCATAGCTATCACGCCCACTTACTGAGAATGACAGATTGATGTATTGACTAGCCTAAATGTGTTGCACACAGTGTCTTTGGAACAATCTGTTCCCTTCTTATAACTATGTCCTGTTTTGTTTCTGCATATACTAGCAAGTAAAGCATCGTTAAAATAATAGAGTACATTATTTAAAACTCTAATTGATCGCCTTGTATAGACTTCGGTGATATATCATGCATACTGTTCTTATTTGACACAATGTAAATACATATTAAATGCTTTTCACCACACTATGCTTTGTGTTACACTATGTTAATGTGTGCGAACAGTTTTCTTAACATAAGATTAAAATGATTGTTCAATATTTTCCGAAGTGTTTAAAATTCCTCTGGCAACACCCCAACACCACGAGTGGATAAAGGAAGGTTCAAAAAAGTGGAAGCAGAATTGGATATGGTTGAAACCACAATATTACGATAATAAACTGGAATTCTCTCCAATAATTGACTATGCGCTGTCCAAAGTTCATTATAGGTAGAATACCATCTCACTCTTGCTTTATCTTGCATGGTGTTCGGACATATGACCCTAAATTCTGAATCTATCCATCCCGGCCATTCATGCAAAAGTGAAAACGATCAAAATCTCTTATAGCACAACCTAAACTGTTAGAAGGATGGACACCCCTAAATGCTTGCACTTGCTAGTACCGACTAAACTTTCTAACTATACTGTCAACATGGGTGCGTTTGAGCGTTCTTCCGGGGACTGAGCACGTGCTGTCATACAGTTAATTACCGATTACCTTAGTCGTGCTCGCACAAGCAAGACTAGATGTGTAGTGCTAGGTTTTCATGCACACGAGTAGCTTACGGATATGCAATTGTTTGGATATTGATTATCAGATCCAGTTGGCCTCAATGCAAAGTTGGCGCTTTTCAGTGATTTAAAGGTATCTGTTTGATTTGTATTCGATGATAGTACTCCAAGCCTCCTTGTCTTTGATGTATTTGAATTGTCCAGATAGGAGAATTTGTAGAAAGAGCATTTTGCCTCTTGAAAACAACTATTAGGCGAGGAGCAGGATTTATGCCATGGCTGCAACTTGTTTGTTTAGTTGGGGTTTTTTGTGGGTTTAACGCCATTTTCCGGCACATCATAGGGTATATATGGCGAACGGTATAAATGATAACGGAAAAAGTACCCGGGATAAAACACCGACCCACGGGAAGCAAGTAGCAAGTTTTCTTACATGCTCATGTTTGTCGAGTCTGAGACTCGAATCCACGCCAACAGAAGAGAGATGGGAGTGATCGATGAAAGGGAGCGACTTAGATCACTTGGCCACTCGGTACCCCGATAAGATTTTGAACTGGATGGATAGAATAAAGTTGCAAAATCCTGATAAGCGGTGCTTGTGTTATATGGAAGAAGAATGATGAGTCAATGATAAATAAATTTCACGTAATTTGTTATTCTTGATATAAAAAGCACCCAACTAACGAACAAACATAACCAAACTAATGATATAAAAGCCTTACAGCAGATGATGGTTCCAATGCATATAGACTACATGGTCTTGATTGTAACAACTATTGTTTGCATGTGCCACTTAAAAATGAATTCATTTAGGCAAGTAACACACTATCTGACACACCATAACAGATCCGTTTAACTGCTTCCCCCATTTGCTTCTTATTATCTCGTATTCTACTTTTTAATTATATATATATATATATATATATATATATATATATATATATATATATATATATATATATATATATATATATATATATATATATATAAAATTAGATATTCACTACTACCACTTAAGCATAATACCACTCCTATGACGTAAGTGGTCAGAGAGTAAGCCTCAAATGCAGGAGGATGTGGGTTGAAACCCCGCCCGTGTCATACCAAAAACTTATAAAAATGGTACTAGCAGCTGCCGCACTTGGCGATTAGCATAAAAGGTTATTATTAAGTCTGGTCGGCCTAGTGTCAGGATAATGCGACTGGATCATACAATATCAACTGCCACAATGCAGACATCTTAGCGATATCACTAAAATTATTAAACCCAAGTTAAAAATCCAAAACGTACAAACACACACTTAAACAGTGTTTAAATTGATGGTGAGGTTCATAAAATTCTTATCACATCGTGTACTATTGAGAAATACAACGAAAGTGATAGACTCAGTTGTGGAAATAATTGCTTAAAAGCATGATTTATTGAAAGGTTATTTAATCATTTCTCCCTGAATCTATCCAATCTTTCGAGCTGTAATGATCGGTTTAGAACTCTACTCATCTCGAGCTGTAATGATCAATTCAAAACTCCTCTCAGCGTGCGCTGTAGTGATCAGTTCAGAACTCCATTCAAACGTTTCATAATCTCGACAATGGTATAAACGTTGTTCTAGGAACATATGCGTTATTTCTCTGGAGAGATATCAACTCTGACGATTCGTGTGGTCTTTTTGACACGAACATTATTATATACAAAATTATAGATCAGTTGCTGAAAGAATACGGGAAGAAAGAAGACGACCAACAAGTCACATGCTATGTAAATGACAGCGTCTTGCAAGGTGCTTTATCCGCTTTTTATCTGATATTTCGTCATTCCTTCAAATACATTCAGTGACATTCATGGATGTATGATCGATAAACTGCATGATCATCAATAATTGGGGGCACCACCATATTGTCCTGTGCATTAATTTGATATTCCTCATTTTATTTATGTTGTCCTTAACTACGTTTGCCGTAGACAGGGTATCAGGTAGTCAGAGAGCGGAGAGCATCAACCAGAGCTTGCGCGGGCTTTGCATGCTAAAATGACATCATTATGGGGTTAGGGTTGCTTCTGTACTTACTAGTCGGTGTTTTTAAGATTGTGCAGCTCTGCCGAAGGATGTTTAAACTCATTACTTTAATTTCTGAAAGTCAACAGCTTGTTCTGCATGTTTGCTTCATTACTTTGAAGAATATTCTTTACAAAGTATGAGTTGCTTTGCACCTATCATTGGTCTAAAAGGTGTTAGCTTTCCAACAGCCATTTTATATTTTCCTTCATGTCACTAATCATCAAAATACTGAAAATTATGGCAACTGTTGGACAAATGCTTCCTTTGACTTTCGACAAGTCCAGTTATGCTAATTTTTTTTTATTCCAGTAAATTTATGCGAATGGCAATAGCATTTTGAGTACAATAACCATGGCTACCATTTTCATGCTTTATGCAATGACTGAGTATTTCCTCCACATACGTGGGCCTCCTTAATCAATTTGCTCCTGCAATCCACCTCCGTCTACAACAACTGGCGGTAATCCTTTATAGGGTTATTAAGGACTGGATTAACCAACACTTTGCCTATAAGGTAACCAAATAGTAGGCTCTGAGACATAATTAAGGGCATGATCAGTCACCTGATGATAACTGACGTCCTGGATTTAAATCAAGCAATGGAAGTAGCACTTTTGCAAAACTGGTCAAAATTTGTATTTGCCAAGTACAATTGAGACGATACGATACCTAAATCTGATGAATTCAACCGCTTGCAGACATTACAATACGCACTTTATAATGAACTCCTCAAAATGCAAACAGTTGATAGCAGCATCGGGAGTATTAAAAGTATCATGTTTATATTATTCAGCGTCTGGACCTGAAAAAAACAAACACGGCTGAATATCTGCTAACATCCTCACAACTCCTCGACCACTTTCCTTAGCGAAACAGCTCGTGTTAAACTAGTTTTATTATAAGCATGATATATTTCTAATTATTTTCTTAAAATGTGAACACCTTTCTCGCAGAAAATGTGTGCTTCGGATAATCAAATTTTATAATTTGAAATGGTATGCAAAACTTGGGCATATTTTTGCGGTTTAAGGTTCATGTTGTTTCATTTTCAGGAAAATAGAGTAACAGTTTAAAACAAAAAGAGCAAAATAAATGAACGAGCATGCATAGTTGTAATGCAGTTTTATCACACTGCTCTAGGCGCGCCGTACATCCAAATACACTGTTCAGACTCTATGGTCTTAACCTAAGTAACAGAAAAACGAAAAACAAACAAGTTTAGCAAAAGTCAATAAATTTATTTACTAAGGAAAAGGAAAGATATGGTATTAGGAAATAAACCCCACATTATCCTAAAAGTTGTATCACACGCCCAAAAGTATAGAATGTTCTAAATTCCAAGATTGAACGTGTTGATTTGTCAGTCGTCTTAAATGTGCTACTGCGTCAACAATCTTTACAAGCATGATATAATCCTGAATGTCCTTGAATGAATTCACAATAATCCCAGAATAATGATTTTGTTCTGATGTCAATGAGCACTTTCTAAATCCAATGAATAATTTAGATAAATAAATCATCTCAAATTATAACTGAACGACTAAATGACTGATTGCACTAAACAGATGTAAAACTATGAATTAAAATTTCTGATCTAAACAACCCTTATGTAAAACAATAAGACACGATAAAAGAATTAGGATATTGGTAATTTTCCCTTAGAATTTGTAAACGCGTTCGCATATAGAATAATCTAAACTTCTAACAAATACTAGTGCTTGAACCAGACATCAGGAAACGACCAATTTAAAACTTACAAACAAGACCAAAAGCTGGTACACCTTCTAGAACCTTCTAAAGTCAAAGGTCATGTCAACATATTTACAGTATCCTAAAGCACAATCTACTGTTTAATCATGTATAAACGTTAGTGATGTAATATCATGATATCTTAATCTCCATTTTCTCGTAAGGACCTGATCTTTATGAAAATAACAAACAGGTACTTCTCCTAAGGGAGATTTCAGATCGTCTCTTTTCTGTTCAACAACTAGTGAATATCGTTTGTCACCCTGATTAAAGAGAATGAGTAGTAATAAGAGCATCACTGTGATTAATATCTCTTGACTGATCATTAGCAGAAGCAAATGCAACCTGATCAAAAGCCTGAACAATAAAGGTGTCAGCTAAAGAGATAATTTCCTGATCAATATTATTCCCAACAGCTCTTTTTTCATAGATCTAGTAACTGTACATGCCTGGAATAAATCAGGTTTTTAAGCTTCAACATATTTGACTTTCTGATCCAAGCAAGGATTCCCATTTACAAATTGACTGAACAACAATCTTATCTGCAGCTGGGTCATTAACGACTAATGTAAACAATGGGGAGGAACGTTAACAAAGCCGCACTCTACTCCCGGAGTAAGAGCAATTTCACTAGAATAAAACTTCTCAGAGAAAGGCAAAGTACTGGCAATAAGACTCTGAGATGCTCATGTGACACTTGAATTTTTAATTGGAATAGACTTGGCGGAATCACCAATAAGTGATCTAAAACCTTTCGTCATGAATGGTTGAAAATTCTCGATAATTAAATCAGACTAGGGTTTGTTTGCCCCAGCAAATGTATTGCTTTCATTACATGACCTTGACCCTCAACTCTTATAAATAAGATCATTTGGAATAGCTCTGTCTTCATTATGACCTTTTTTTAATCGGTAGCAATCGAAATAGTGTGCCCATTCTTATTCCAATAGGTGCACATGGGATTTCTAATCAGTCTTACCAAAGTTTGATTCCTAAAAGTTGTGCTAGACAGAGATTTGGAATGGCTCGTATGAGACTGAGATGATGTTTGATCAAACAACTGCCATGTGGAAGACTTACTGACAAATGAAACTTTGTGAGTCAAGGAATAATCACCAGCTTTCGGAGCAGAATGTTCTAGAGTTCTTGACGCCACTTTGAAAAAATTCTTGAACTCTTAAACTAATTCGTTGTTTGAGCTCATCGTAGACTTGATTAACCTTCTTGGCTGAGCATCACCAATCGAATACTGTCGTTTATCTCTTGCAAATATGACAACTGTGTTTGTCAATTTTTTTTAATTTTTATTTTGTATTCTTCCTAATCCTTGGTCAGTATACCTCAGATACCAACACACATTATCCTTCAAAGTACATTTACTACATCATCATCAAGACCTTGTTGTACGGACAGTGAAGTTTAGACTTTTTCTTCAAAAGGTGCACTAACCTAATATTTCTGGTAAAATCAAAACCTGAACTTATCTTTAAAATAAGGGAGTGCTTGCCACTTGCAATTTCTAATTCTTTTAATCTATATTCCATCTTTTCCTGTTCGCTTTCTATCTGTCCTTCCATCTCTTCTTTCATTTGCGTCTAAGACTTACTAACCAAACCCAAAGCTCTGTTCTCAAACAATTCTTCTCGATCAAACATTGGACAAAAATAGTTTCATTTCTTGCCACGTAAAGAAGCCTTAGCATAAGAAAGATCATATTGTCTTTCAAGCTGGAACAATTCATCCTTTTTCAAGGACTCTAACCCTTACTGGGTAGGATTTAAAATAAAATTCTCTGCTTTACATAACCTCATGAAAGCGTATTGGTTTCACTATGGATTTCTATTATATATGCATAATACCTGGGACATAGACTACTCCAAAGCAAAGCGGATTTCAATTTCAAAAACAAAATTGAATGTTTCTTAAACATTTTAGATAAGTTTGTATGACAAACCAGATCCCCCAATATTCTGTTACAAATCTATGGTTTTATACGAAGTAATAGAAAAGAGCGAAAGGCAACAAGTTCAGTAAAATTCAAGAAAAATAATCTTTTTCTCTAGAAAAGAAAAAAAGACTCTAAAAAGAACTTGCAGTATTGTGAACTAAATCCCAAATCATCCTAAATGTTCTATCAGATGTCAAAATGTACAGAGCTCCAAACGAATTCCAGTAGTGTTCCAAATAAATACCAATATTGAATGTGTTGATTTGCATGTAGTCTCAAATGTGCTAATGTTCAAATATCCTGGAATGTACGATGTGTTAAGAATCTCGATGGATATAGCACAATAATATACTCGAAAAGATCATTGCGTTAATTCACAATATTTGCAAAATAATGATTTAGCCGAAGAAGAAATAATTTGTACTTGTATAATTCCCGATTTTATTATATGTGTGTGTGTGTGTGTGTGTGTTTATTTATTTAGCCACCGAAATTAAGAAAAAAATGAACACAGCAATGGGACAGATTCCACTTTGGATGTTAACGTAGGAATGCATAAAGTTTTAAATAAACAACATTAATATAAAAAGCTCAGATTTAATTATAGTGATAAGATGTGGGGCAGTTTCCTTTGTAAATATTCAATGTTTTCAACAAGGTCAGGAATTTCCAAGTGAATAAATAATGTCCTCTACTGATACAAATAAACATGTGTACCCCCAATAATAACGGTCTGAATACGTAACATATAATCATAAAGAAATATTAGCAATATATTATGTTGTTTGCAAAATAAAGGTCACTAGATAGGTAGACTATAAACTTGATTTTTGACAAGACATTTAGAAACTAAAGATATAATGGGCATGTAATCATTGCAGAGTGCGTATTAACGGCTGCACTAAGAGATTCACTTATGGGGCTACACATTCACATACAATTTCAATAAGTGTGGTCAGTTCTTTGCAAATTATGATAGTAGTTATTGGATAATGGACACTGGATGTAGATATAGATATATTTGTGCTTGCACAAGTGCGCTGTACTTCTACTTGTGAACTGTACTTGTCATTCTGAGATATTCATGTACTTGTGAATTGTACTTGTACTTTGTACTTGTCACGCGGACGCCGTTTATTTTACATGTCTCTTGCTCGACTATGACTGTTACTTAATTGTGACTTATAATAGTTAATGCAATAATTTTAAGTCATCTGTGATAATCCGTATATTGGTCCATATTAACAGGCATATTTCCATGTTAGTATGATACATATTGTACGTTACGTGGGATGATCCCATTCTAGATGTGGGGTATTCGCATATTTCGACTGAATATGAAATTTTATGAAACAGAACGTTAAGAGAAATAAACATGATATGAACAGCAATTTAGCAAACTACCACTCCACTAAAACATATAAGTAGATATAAAATAAAATTTTAAATTATAATTGGCTTCCATGAAGAAGGGGCATGCCTAATTTGCCTTCAGAGTTGCTTGGGGTTAACAAAAGTCCCCGACTAAGTGTATTAAAAGAGCTTGCCAAACATTTGAATAGTTCGTAAGCCTGTACATCCTATTGGTTACAAGCATGAAAGCATTAGTCTATACAATCCCAGTGAGCAACAATGTTTTCAATTTCAAAATTCCAATTACATTCTAGTCTATGTTCTCTTCTTAACTTCACGTACGCAATGTATTTGTTGCAGCGAGTACCGTTTCCAATAAAAATGTAGCGCACATCAAATAGCATTGCATTCAATGAAGCAATGAATTTGGCCCTCAAAGAGATTAAGCTAACTTTGATCATTCTGCAAGTTCTAACTATCTTGGAATGTGTGATACCGAGCTTTGGACTCTTTTTAAATATTGGAAAGTAAAGTGTCAATCAGAACACTATGTTGAAACCTTTTTTGGACAACGAGGTCAGTCAGATTTTATTTTCGTTGATTATGTTAGTCTCAATGTTACGTAACACCTAAGACAGATCAAATTCTCTGATTGGACATGTCCAGTATGTCACATGACTGCTGATCTGTGGCATTCGTTTTCTCTATAACAGCTGGCATTTTGTGATTACATATAATGAGGCAGATCGCCAATTCCGTTTACTGAGAATAACTGATAGACATGCTTGTCCAGTTTCAAACATGTGTTAACGCGTACATACCGTCTAATAATCTTGAAGCACTTTGTTAGATTATTAATTATTGGTGTTCTTCTGTAATATATATATATATATATATATATATATATATATATATATATATATATATATATATATATATATATATATATATAGTTTGTGTGTGTGCGTGTTACAATTCTATAACCATAACTTATGTAACGAAAAGAAGGCAACCCCAAAATATATTAGAATAAAAAAATACTTTACTTTTGTAAGTTAACCAAAACAATCAAAATGAACGTACAGTATTGTAACTCAATCTCCATTTGAAAGGTACTGAGCTTTTAATAAATTTAAAGATCCGCGATAAGTCCAAAACATTTTTACAAGACAATTTACCAGTGTCATAGCAAAGAAAACTCAGCGTCAGTGGAAAAACAACTTGCATCCCCTAAATCTACACCGGACACTCAGGTGGAAAGAAAACTTGGACTGATACCTATTTAAATGAAATCGGTCCTTATACAAATAATTAAATAATGGAAAATTAAAGAATTAAAAACTGTTCTGGAAACGAGAACACTACGTATCTATTTTAGTGTCTCTCAGTTTAGAGAACCATTTTTGTAATATCATCAAACAAGAGGAGATCGGTTAATTGCCTATTTTTATTCTACACAGAACACATACAGATAAGATTTTTTTTGTTCATTGAAACCTGATATTATTATTATTATTATTATTATTATTATTATTATTATTATTATTAGACAAGAAAAATCTTCATGCACCTTAATCAACAAAAATGTTCGCATCAGGAATTCCTTTGGCAGAATTGTCAACCATGAACAGAATGGCGAGATTACAGATTACATTGAAGTTATTTGTGGCTATTTTCTGGAACATATATTCATCTTTATCTTGGCAGCTATAGCATTAACGGGATGGATGAAACTTCCCAGTAAGGTGTCTGTAAAGCTCGTGTACAGAGCTAATTTCTTGGATTTCTTCCTATAGTGACTCTAATAAAAATTATTGGTGGATCAACCCCTAACCACCCCCCACCCCTACCCCATCCCAATATATGTACTTTCTTTCGTCCGTGCAAAACTTTCTCCTAATGCTACTTAAGATATTGCTGGAATGTGTCTGTAAGGTGTCTGTAAAGCTCAGGAATGGAACTGAAACCATCTTCCCACTGGGATATAATTCGCGACGAGCGAGAAATTCTCAAACCCAGTGTGGAAGGACCCCGACCCACCCGCTCCCGGACAATCACGATAACAACATATCGACTTAAACTATACAGTTAGTTATAAATGACCTCTTCATTAACTCGTGCAATATTCGAACTAATAAAACATACATGCGCTTCTCTCTCTCTCTCTCTCTCTCTCTCTCTCTCTCTCTCTCTCTCTCTCTCTCTCTCTCGCAAACAAAATCTCCTTTATGTCTAGAAGGATAGCGGCATGGGATAATTGCCGCAAGGTGGCACTGATTGCAATAATTTTAAACCTACACTACAACTCAACATACAGGAGTACTGCTTGCAAATTTTAGAAAATGTGCTTTAATCCTGGGCAGGATCCGATACTCAGTCTATCCATTTTCTCTCTAAGCTTTACTAATCGTCCTGCCTAAAGTACAAATACTGTCTATTTCAAATTTAGGCGCAAGACATTATTTTAGGAGATCCTTTACCCTGCAACAACATGAGCAGACATTTCTTACCCTTCCCTCCCTTCCACTTTCCTGACTTGCAAATTAAAGAGTAAGCGGTGATACATTCAATTGTCAAAGTCACCGAAAAGCTACCTATCGATTTGAAATTAAGTAGTTGCGCTGCGCGTACATTAACAATGAGCACATGACCTAACAGCGGTAAGGGACTTAAATCGAAGACAGACAGGTTCTGGTCACCCATCGTTGAGTCATCATCCATTAAACCATCTTTGAAGTTTAAGCAATTAAGTGACACCATGGTTTACTGGCACAGTCGGGCAGCACGTGATCCAGAATAAAAAGGGCAGGAAGAACACCGTTTTCGTACCAATTGAGCAGGATTTGGTAGAAGATGTCCTGCGCTAAGCAATCATCAACGGGAAAGATGAGGAGAAACAGAGAACTGCAGTGGCAGCAACAGTAAAATCAAAAGCAACAACAACAAGAAGGAGGCGAAGGAAGTGGATTGCAAAATGGAAACGTGCGATGTCTCATTCCTGTTTAGAAAAGATACGGTCTTGTGATGTGGTGAGGCTTATGATGAGATTTGGCCGTCCTCCGACACGTTAACATCTATGGCCATTCCCCAAACCACAACGGCCCTTTTCATGGCCACATACATCTGTAGAAATCAGAAATAATAATCCTTTCTGCCAAACACTTTATGTTTGTGTATGTATATGTGTATGTTTGTGTGCGTGTTTCTTTGCATATGTCTATATCTCTGACAACTGAAACTTAAAACACCGTTTTACCCTTTCTCTCTCCTGTTGGATGGCATGTCTGTATGTAAGGGTATAGTAAACACTTCTTACCTTTGACTGTACACAAGCATGGTATGTTTGGATCGTAGAGATGTGTGCTAACTTGCAAACCAAAAGTTTAACATTACATTTTCGTTGCTTATTTATATTAACATTTCTTTATAAACACTTTTATCCCTGTAAACACTTTTTCCTTATAAACAGTTCTGTCCCTATAGCATTCCCACGATAAACTTTTGAATCATTTTAACAAAGGAGTTCCCCTTGTCCCTATATAGTCTCTCGCATGTAAGTCTATGGAACATTTTAATATAGCATTTCCCATTTTCCCCATAACGTCCCCTCGCATGCTGACCTACGGCGTAATGTTATTTCCCGTATGTTCCCAATCGTCCACACCGCTCTGGTGACCTAGTGGTTAGAGCGTCCGCCTCGGATGCGGGAGGTCGTGGGTTCGATCCCCAGTCGAGTCATACCAAAGACTTACAAAAATGGTACTAACAGCTGCCTCGCTTGGCGCTCAGCATTAAGAAGTTAGTGTTAGGACTGATCGGCCTGGTGTCACGATAATGTGACTGGGTGGGACATCATGCTACATGTCTGCGGCATGATGCCCCAGTACTAGACATCACTATAAACTGCCACACTGCAGACATCGTAGCGATATGACTGAAAAATTGTTAAAGCTACGTTAAAAATCATAATCACATCACATCACCAATCGTCCACAACAACTACCAACATATATCCTCTAAATGAATATAAATTATGTCTAAACTTGTCCTTGAATGCAGCTGGTACAGTCTCTTGTGTGTAAACACACGTTGAATGCATGATAGTTTGTGGGTAAATATAGCCCATTCACAGGCTTACCTGGGCTGAAGGACGTAGCCATGGCTTTATCTACCCGGGTAAATACTTAAGTGTTTCAACAACAGTCTGTCTTTTGAAATAAATGGAAATAATTTTGCTTGTATTTCTCACCTTGTGCAGTAAAAATAATGTGATTTGCATTGGTATTGGGCATTCGTGTATGGAAACGGATGTCGGTGTATAGTCGTTATGCAATCTTTACATACTCTTACAGGAAAAAGTATGACTTAAAAGACTTGAGTTTAATTCATTTCTTGCTCAAAGTTTAAAGGTCATCTAAATGAAATCAAGTTTTTAACATTCCGCTGATAAAATGATACGCACAGAACGGGTCGTCATACAAATTATCTCAGCGAGATATTTAGCCAGATCGCAAAGGCGGAGAGTTGCTAGAATTGGCTAACTGCTTTAAAACGTTTTATACTGACCCGATACGCCAATTCGTTCACGCAGCATGATAACTGTCAGTACCACCAGTCACATGATTATGCAGGTCGCTAATTGCTAATAATATAAAGTTCAATCGAGAGATTTTCAGTGTTAGTATAGTTGAAAACAAAAGAGCAGTTAACCTAGTAATTTAAACTGTGTACAAGAGTACCAAGACGAAACTGGCATGAATGTAAAATTGATTGCCTTTGTAAGCGAGTATGCATTATAGAAAAGTCATTGATTCGCATCTTTCCGTTTATCTAGTAGGCAGCTCCGGTACCTAAGTGCTTAGAGCGTCCGCCTCGGATGTGGGAAGTCGCTGGTTTGAACCCAGGCTGAGACATACTAAAAACTTATAAAAGTGGTACTAGAAGCTGCCTTGTTAGGCATTCAGCATTAAGAAGCTAGTGTTACGATTTGTCGGCCTGGAGGCAGGATAATGTGTTTGGGTGGAACATGATGCTGCATGTCTGAGGCATTGTGCCACAGTCTTATGCATCACTATAAACTGCCACATTGCGGACATCGTAGTGATTTCGCTGAAAAACTGTTACAGCTACATAAATAATCCGAATTCCACACAAACACACAAACACACACACACACACACACACACACACAAACACACACACACACTCCAAAATAACATCTCCAGAAATCATTAACCTGGTGAGAAACTGTATAAACTCTGCTTCAAAGAAACTCGTATTATTCACATTGTCGAGAGGAAAAGGAGAAATATATAAATTACAAACTTCATATTACGCTAATGGAGATTATGCAACTATATACCGAAAATAACTTCAAAATGAAATCTTGCATTAGTGAGTTCATGTAATAGGTTACCAGTATCAGAAAGCCAGAATGCAACAAAGACTTATAGTTACTAGTAACAGTACAGGTTCAATATCTCCGTTTCTTTTCACGTTCTAATATGTGGTTAGTGTTGGATCTTACGAATGTCATTTGGGTTTTGTGGTGCGTGTGCGTGTGTGTGTGTAATCTTGAAAGGGGAACATTATAGTAATGGAGCCACACGAATTTGAAGATCATAATATAGTCCGTTAGAAAAATGTATTTTCTCTAGACTACTTTCGTTTTCAAAGTGATAGAAGGCAGTGGGTCGATTATTCCGAGAACTAAACAATAACTACTCGGGCAAACTATAATGCTATTGGCTAAAACGAATTGCTGCATATTAACTGGGACACTACCTATCACTTCCATTCTACCAGCGGGCAAGTTCACTGTTACGGGAGACTATCATTTTCCTCCCTTCTCGTGCAAGATATAAGAAAATTTGGGGTGTAAACGGTAGGTGACAGTTATGATGTTATATTTTGCTTTTTCGTTCTCCCCTCCTTCCTTTTTGCTTTTGTTCCTATTTCAGTCCGTCTTATCTTTTTCTAATCTACCAATCCGATCATGCATCCTGTAGGCTTTAAATGCTTCAAACATTCCCAAACTTTTTTTTTTTTTTTCTTTCTTTCTCTTGGATTTTTGTTTGATTTCTTGAATTGATTATTCTTATTTTACTGTTATTTTGCATTAGTCCTTTGCAAATTATATTTTATTTTCCGATTCTCTTCGTCGCATATTCATGTATTTTAATTATCTTTTGTATTTGTCTCCGAAATGCGTATACCTTATTCGTTCATAAGTATCTAAATATCTAAGGTTCTAAACGTCAAAAGAAGGAACATGTAGACAAACACAACAGGCACGAATGAAAGCATTCATGGACAGCAACTGTCTTGTAATATTAAATTCTCAATTCTTTCTATATTTCTGTCGCTCAAATCAATCTTCATATTTAATTGAATCAGTCCTTAGGTGATTAATCACATTAACAAACTTGAACCTAATGACGAGACCGTATGTGGTATATTTCTGAGATTACGGGGGACGAGAGCAGCACACGATGATGCATGCATTTTGTCTTTGTTTTCAACAAACACCTTATTGGTAATTTATAACGTTATGTTCGAATTTATTCACGAATCAGAAATGTATATTTTAATTTTAAAAAATACATGTACTCCAAAGCAGTCCCTATAGATCATTGCATACACATTAATTTCCGATTATTTAAGAAACTGAATGACGAATATCTATCAAAAAAGCTTTGCCATCTATGGGGGCTTTATTTTAAATGATTCAAGTATTACTCAGTTTCTGAATTTTAACACCGAATTGTTACAAAGACCAGGTACTAATCTCGTTTCGCCTGCTTCAACCATGTTGAGAAAATTAAAAAGTTAAAATTATTGAAATAGGCATAAATAACTGTGCACATTATGGATAGCACGTCGTTTTTTTTGGCACATGTTCGACGTTTAATAGTTTTAATTTGGAAATCACATATTCGCTCTTGGTCATTTTTATAGTCGGCACACATTGCATTACATACAAAGAGGTACACATCATAAGTAGTCAAAGCGGTGGCACCTATTAAAACGGAAGAAGATTCACCTGTTTTGTTATTTTGTTTTGTCTTTTTTTTTTTTTTTTTTTTTTTGTTTTTTTTTTTTTTTTCTTTTGGGGTTTTTTTTTTTTTTTTTTCTGGAAAGAGAACGAAAAATTGTGGCATTCGTGCATTCTAAGTCTCATTGAATACTGGGTAACCATGATAGTATATATTACAGAAATGAACCATTGCAGTGGTGTTTTCTTAGTGGTGGTAGTAATGACGATATCGTGTTTTGATGATGTGATAGCAGTATTGATGATGCTAGCAATATTGTATGGTGCATATGTATGTATACCAAACATGTGCGCCACTGGTTATCCACGTGACTGAATAAACTATTTTTGGTGAACACTTGAATAGCTAACTTGTGTAATATGTTAGAAAATTGCAGAGTTAACCATTCTTTCAATTCCTTGTATTTTTTTTTTTTTCTTCGCATCTTGTTTATGTTTTTCCCACACAGATTAAATTTTGGATAAACAATTCACCTTTGAAAGCGGTAGTCCATATTTTAGACGATGTTTATTGCGATGACATAAACCTGTATGTAAACATCTAGAACATACTTTCTGATTGATACAGTGCCTATAACTATAATCCACAAATCAGCCTGATTGCCGTCTACGACAGCTACCTTTCTTTAAAGCAATTACAGCGATTACTTCTTTTTTAAACGCAAGAATCTTTCTAGATTTATGACAAACTAGGTTATGTCAAAATTGACACTTTCGTAGCTAATGCTCGCACGGAATCGCCATTCTATGATTTCAGTCAGACTTTATACTTTATAAGACCTTCTCCCTAATTGCTGAACCGTTGCAATGTTTACTAGATCTTAGATATTTTAGTATTCATTTACTTTATTATTTCTTTTACATAGTCATCTAATCCTTTCTTTAAGATGTATAATTGTATTAATGTTTGAAGAATGGAGATATTTAGTTTTAAACAAATTTTAACTTTTGAATATAACCACCATCGTTGGATCCTGCTATATGTTTTTATTAATCCGTTTCATTTTAGTTTATTGCTAGCTCAATCAAAAAAGTTTAAGGAATTTTTGACAAAATCTGTCTAGTTTCAATTCTGAGGTCAATGCATTTTTCTGGAGATTTAAAACATATATCATCACTCTGGCTATTTACTAAAGAAGAATTGTTCGAGGAGGTGGGAAAGCATCAAGCCATTTTTTCGTTCGCAACTTCTAGTTCAGTCATTCGGTCAATCCAGTCGTAGAAATAGCCGAGGAGATAGCGCAATCTTCCTTGGAAAGACATTTCTGGCGACGAAAATGTATCATTTTCCTGTAAATTGCTGTATCGATATACATTTGAGGGATATATTTGTCTCGCAGATATAGCCAGGAAACTCCGAATGTGAACGCTGTAACAGTGTTTGATATGAACGCAAACGTTCCGTTGCTAGGCAAACATATTGACTCGAGACTCTTGCGAAATGGCAGGAAAGTGCATTGAACTTTTTATACTCACAAGTTTGTATGGCATTGCACACATAAGCAGCTAAAGATAAACAATAAAATCTAATTCTGTAAATACAAAGAATTTCACAAAACTTTTCCTTCTCACCTTATTGTCTTGTCGTTTTGTTTAGATCGAATACTCTTGTTCCCATGTTAAAGTCGTTACTTTAAAATCTAAAAGGCGCGTGTTTATGTTAATCCAGATTATATCTCTACTTGACGGAGATCAGCTTTGGGCTTTACTAAACCTAAACACAATTAAATGAATAGAAACATGCCAGTAAATTTTGAGTCTAAAATGTTTGGCTTTTACCTGACCCTTGACATGCCTCTACTAATAGTCTCTAATTCTTCTGAACTGTTAGATTTTAAATCCTTTGTGTGAAAATAATGACTTCCATTGCAAACAGCAAACAAATAGCTAAATCGATATGACCTTACTGTATACGGTTTTTATTGTCTGTTTATTATTATTATTATTATTATTATTATTATTAGCTTCTGTCTTTGAAATCGATACAAATGAGCTCTAAACGTGTCCGAGAACGAGTATGTATTGATCAGTTACAACTTGTACAGGGTTTCAGTACAAGTTGAACGGATGTCAGTTTGTGCCCAAATATTGTGCAATAGCTGACTTATCCGGGCTGAAGTACGTATCCATGGTTGTGTTTGAATAATTATGCGTCTCAAGGACGCTTTTTGTGTTCGAATAGTTGGAAATAATTTTACTGATATAAGTGCAGGCAGTCTTGACATGCTCTGGCAAGTCAAAAAAATGGCTTTAAAACAAGTTTAATTTCTAAAACATCAAGTGCATTCCTCATTCAAGGTTTTAAGGCCGTTTTGGGATATATCAACATTGGAACAAAGAAATGAGAAAGCCTGGAGTGTTTCATGTTTGAATGACAGGAGAAATGTAAAAGCAGAAGTGAAATAATGGAAAGCAGAAAGAAGCAATATCTTATATTATCCACCCTGAACGCAAACATTTCAAACAAGTTAGAATTCCTAGGGATAACATTGCCATTTTTGATCATTACACGCACCAAAACTTGTTCATTTTTCCCATCCTAGTTAGTTTAAGAGTTAATCGAAACCTACTGGGATCATGGTTCCATTTTCGGGTCAATCAAAAAGTAATTTCCGACAATATCTCACACTTACTTTACATGTGTGCTTCCAGCACACTGCTTACACAACCACAATAAAATGCATCCAAACAAGAATGACTCTTTCGCAATTATTCCATAATAGAAAATTAGTTTCTTTCATGATCATTTCACAAAGAAAGGCGTATAAAACAAAACCTCTAAAGTTAGATATGAACTGCACTGTGTGGTACTGAGCATTAATCATTTTTCATTTCTAATTGACCCGTCATTTTATAATAGCATTAATCTTTAATAAGCTTTGACTGTTTGTACAAAGTTTATACCTGATAAACTGGATTCAAATCGACCAGATAATGAAATTGTAAATTTACTGAAAATTTGTCTTGAACGTTTTGGAAGAAGTTTGCTCCTTCATATCCAAGCGTTTATGTACCTGAATGGGAGAAACAAGCATTTGCTGAGACCGTCAATCTACGATGTTCTAAGAGAGATTTATTGATGACATTTTCTTCATTTGAATCCACTCTAAAGAAGAGCTTTTAATGAACATATAGCCACCATTCATGAATTAAGATTAGAAGTAAACTTGGTAAAGAAAGTGTATACTTCTTAGATGTAACAAATGCAAGGGAAATGGCTTTGTTTTGCAAAGGGAGATAATCTGTACACTAAAGTATATTTCAAGAAAATTGATACTCCTCAATTGGCGCATAAAAATAGATTTTATCCACGGCATAGGTTCAAGAGCATTGTGAAATCTCAAATACTGAGGTTCCGCCGATCTTGTAACAGTTAGAATGACTTTCATAACGCGTGTTCGTTTCTTTTCGCAGACCTCTGTAGAGTGGTAAATATGTACCATTCGACCACTTCGAGCCGAACATGCTGTCGGTGCCGGTAGCATGAACGGAAATTGTTTATGGAGAAATAATATTGCCAGGTTTTATATTTTTCAATTTCACCGTTACGAACAGTTGAACCCACTCCATGGGTAATGACATGTGCATTGATTGCAACGGATGACGTAATCCACGAATACTAGTTCGATTCCAAATAGATGGAGAATCAAAACTGCTTTGACAAGAACTGTAATTTTATTTGTATGTGGTTACTTAAAATTTGCCTTTAGACACGGTTGTTTACCCTTAAACTATCAAAGACTAATTCATTGTATTAATAAGAAACTAGCATGACAAATTTTGCGGAAACTAAGAGACAAAGAAAGAATTTCAATAAAATTACGAACTCAAAATCATATCAGATCAGATCCCTGTATTTGAAACAATACGTCCAAATTAAGCACTATTGGTGATTCAATATCTCAGAAAATAC